>CM022298.1:43509901-43775820 GCA_011799875.1 Thinopyrum elongatum | reverse complement strand
GAGCTTGTGTTATTTCTTTCGGCAGAAGTGGGAAGAATCTCTTCCGTATGCGAGTTCTCTTATAACAACAGTTATCAAGCCAGCTTGAAAATGGCCCCCCCTTGAAGTTCTCTATGGACGTAGATGTCGAACCCCTCTGAATTGGTCAGAACTGGGGAACGACCGTCGTGGGTCCGGATATTATTCAACACGCCGAAGAACAAGTCCGTATTGTCCGGGAAACCTCAAGGCAGCTCAGGACCGCCAGAAGAGCAACTATGATCGCAAACGATGGGGTTTGACTATCAACCTGGTGATCAAGCTTATCTACGTGTCACTCCTATGAAGGGCACCACCGTTTCGGAATCAAGGGCAAAGCTAGCTCCACGCTACATTGGTCCTTTCCGCATTATTGCTAGACGTGGTCAAGTGGCATATAAATTGGAATTGCCGCCGCAATTCTCTCATATCCACGACGTCTTCCATGTGTCGCAACTCGTAAATGCTTCAAGGAATCTCCGCACCGAGCTGTGGATCACGAGATGCTCGAATTGCAAAGATGATTATCTTATAAGGAGCATCCGATCCGCATTCTCGATGAAGCTGAAGTCGAACCCGTCAGAAGGTTACCAAGTTCCTCAAGTGCAGTGGTCAAATCATACTGAGAGAGAAGCCATTGGGAACGCGAGGATAATCTTCGTGGGAATACCCCGAACTTTTTCCTTCTACTTCTTATTCTCGGGACGAGAATTCTTGTAGTAGAGGAGATTGTAACACCCCCAGTGGGTTAACTACAGTAATCACCCTTTGATTATGCCATGTCATCATGATCAACAGTGCATGACCATCAATAACACCATATTGCATTTCAACTCCTAAGTCAAATTCGAATTTAAATGAAAGTGGAAAATAAAAGTTATTCAAATCATAAACTAAAATGTCAGATAAATAACAAACATTCCAGAGGCACTTCTAAAATTGAAACCAACCTTATTGGATTGGATAAGTGACTCAATCATCCTCAAACAGTGGATAAAATAATATTTAATAACCATTTATTAAAATAAATTAAATATGAAATTGTGTTTTGCCCAAAATAGTTTTTGGTGGTAAGATATAATGCACTGTGAATTACGGGGTAGGTCTCATATTTTACAAAAGTCATTTTGAGGCCTAACTTTTTACTAAACGGAGACATGAGAATAAAATAAAAGAAAAAAGAACAAAAAAAGGGAAAAAATAAAGAAACCCCCCCCCCCCCCCCCCCCCGACTAGGCCTCGGCCCAGCAAGCCACCGGGCCGCCAGGCCGGCCAGCCGGTGCCTACATAGCCGGCCACCCCCACCCGAAACCCATGCCCAACCCCGATCCCCCCCATCCACTCCCCCCCCCCCCCCACTCGTCTTCTCCCCCCCACCTTTCTGGATCGAGGCAACGGGCCCGACCCGTCGCCGACCCCGTCGTCCTCCACCGCCCCGACGACCGCGCCCCCCCCCCCCCGCCTCCTCGACGCCGCTGCCGGAGCCATCCACGGTCGCCACCGCGCCACGCCCGCCTCCTCGTCCTCTCCCATCGGCCGACCCGAGCCGCCCGCCCCGTGCATCGACGCGCGTGAGTCGCCCTTCCCTCTTTCTGTCGCCGTGTGCGCTCGCGCCCGCTTGTTGCTCGCGCTTGCAGGACGTGCAGCTGCGACGGCGCCCTCGCCCCGCGCGCGGCTCCGGTGGCCCCGCTCCCGTGGCGCCCGTGGCTCTGGCCGCGCCGCCAGCGCCCGCCCTGGCCTGCTCCCGCGGCCTAGCATGCCCGCCTCGCGTGCGCTCCGGCCACGCGCCGCCCGCTGCTTCCGGCTCCCGCAGCCGCGCGCTGACATCGCCCGCGCACGCACGCTCGTCGCGCGCCGCGGTTCTGCGGCCGCCGCCCGCTCGCCCGTGGCGCGCGCGCGCGACCCCACCGGCGGAGTGTCCGGTCTGGACGGGCACAGCGCGAACGAGTCCGGCTGTGCCACTGTCAGTGGGCCCCCAAGAACGTTTTAATAAAAAAAAAGAAGAGAAATATAAAAAAATAAAAAAAATAAAATTAATTAATTTAATTAATTAGTCTAATTAATTAGTTAGTTTAATTAAGCAGTAATTAATTAACTTAACCCTAATGATGCTGACATCAGCATGATGTCATGCTGATGTCATCAGTTACTATTATGGATAATTCGAAATTAAATAATAAAATAAATTCCAGAAATTAATAAAATCTTTAGAAAATCATATAAAATAAATCGTAACTCCGATGATGAAATACTTTCTACATGAAAGTTGTTCAGAACGACGAGACGAATGAATAGCGATCCGTTCGTCGCCCACATGTCTCTAACTATCAAAACAGCGACCGTTCCCTCCGGTATCTGTTCTAACAAATGTCGCGAACCAGGAAAACATTCCCGGATGGATCCCTCCTTCCTCAGTGACGTGCAACCGTACGTTAGGACACACCCGGCACTGCGTATTGTCATGTCATACTTTGTGTAGCACTTGCTTGCTTAATATTTATACTGTTTCCTCCCCCTCTTCTCTCTCGATAGAGCCCGGTGCCGACGCAGCTCCGGTGATTGGTTCCAGTACTGACGACCTTGCCCCTTGCCGCACGAGCAACCAGGCAAGCCCCCCTTTTGATCATCCCGATATCGCCATTCTAATTTCCATGCTTGCATTAGAATTGCTGCTGCTGCTGCTGCTTTACCTATTCTGATGCATAGCCGTTATTGTAACCTGCTGTTGATATTTACCTACATATCCTAAACTGTTTAGTCTAGGCTGGGTAGAGACCTATCAGTGACCCCACTTATCCCGACTGCCGCGCTGGATCGTCAGAAGACCGATCAACGGATTGAAGACCAGGCCCCGACACCGCACATCACCCCCCCCTTAGTTGTAACGACACTGCAGCGTTACTATCGAGTGTCGAGGATGAAACCTCATGTAGCACTTTGATGTTAACTCTTGTAGAGTAGTTATTCGGTCGTGGTCACGAGGGTGATTCCTCCTTCACCGCTTCCGATAACGACGCTGTCGTACAACACCTCAAGTGTGGACCCAGTGAGGGTGATTCCTCCTAGTTCACCTTGACGGTACATCGAGTGGGAATTCAATGAGGTGATACCTCGGATTCCCTGATGTTATGGACACACGGATACTTGGACTTTACAATGTTACTTGGAAAGGCGGGTCGACCCTGAGGGGTACCGCATGTGATGTGAAGGCGGGTTGCCAGTGTGGTGCCCGAGTGGTGAATACGAGGCGCGGGGGCATTCTTAACCTGCCGCAAGTCCTCGAGACGGGCGACGGGGTCACATTTTTGTGAGTCTCTGCTCGTTACCGCAAGCCCCTAGTCCTAGCGATTTGGATATTTGATCCGAGCAGGCCTCTGTCTGATAGCACTAACCATCACGTGGGCATAGTATGGGCGTTCTGCATCGTATGCATCAGCCGAAAGCTCTGTCAGAAGTCAGTTCAGCACTGGGCCGGGCTGGGCCGGCGCCATCCTGAGGGGTGGTACCGTGATTCGCTCTGCTCGCAACGACCCGAGTGCACAGGGCGATGGCCCATGACCCCTGAGCGAGGATATAGACCGACGGGGACCTCTCTGCTGGATGTAGGTAGGGTTGCGATGTGTCGTTTGGCCGAGGCGGGCATGACCCAGGAAAGTGTGTCCGGCGAAGTTAATCGAGCGTGTTGGGTAAGTTGGTGCACCCCTGCAGGGAAGAACACTTCTATCGATAGCCGGTCCTACGGTAAAGGACATCGGAGTTGTATCCTGATTGATACAATTTAGAACTGGATACCGTGATGAGAATGTATATTGGCTCTGGGATTGTTCTCGCAGGGAGTCGAGAAGGGATTCAGGACGGGTTGATGACTGTATGGCTTGGGATTGCTTTCTCGCAGGGAGTCGAGAAAGGATCTCTGGGTGAGGTTGATATTATTACTGCTACATTATATGGTATTGTTCTACTCTCTTCTACTGCTGCAAGACCGCTGAAGATGCTAGTCTTCGATAGGACTAGGCCTTCTCTCTATTCTGGCATTTCTGCAGCCCAGTCCACATATACACCCCCTTGATAATGTTGCATATGTAGTAGATCCTTGTGCTGAGTACTCTGAGTACTCACGGTGCTTTGTTTTCCTTTTTCTCCCCATATCAGTTTGACGGACCAGAGGACGGAGCCCCCTGAGACAGATGCCCCGACGATCGCTACTACTACTACCCAAAGGATGGATACTAACGAGTTGACTGACGACCAGGAGTAGGAGCGAGGGTCCCAGGCAGGAGGCCTTCGCCTTTCGATCGTAGTTTTATTTGCCCCGCCTTTCTAAAGGCCTTTCTATTTCTATTTCATATCTGTACTCAGATATCTGATGCTTCCGCTGACGCTTGTTCGCAAGCTTATGTATTCGAGCCCTCGAGGCCCCTGGCTTGTAATATAAAGCTTGTATGACTTTATTTATGTTTTGAGTTGTGTTGTGATATCTTCCGTGAGTCTTAGGCTGACGTGTGCATTTGCGTGTATGATAGTGCACGATCGGGCCGGGGGCGTCACAAAGCCATAAATATGCATCAATTGACTTACGATTTTGGCCAAGCTGGGTTGCCTGGCTCCTGTGCTTATCCCTACGTTCCCGATTGTTCGGCTAGACGGTAAAGGGAGCACCTCTGTGATTGTTACTACCGGGTCATCCGAGTTAGTACTCAGACTGGTGTGAAGCCGAAAGCTAGCCCATCTTAAAGGATATAAATTGGTCGGCAACAACGGAGTGAAAATTTAGGTTCACAAAACACACACGAGTTCGGGAATTTCCCCAACTAAATCCTCAATATTTTTCTCCCACATTGATAGGAGGTGAGGTTTCATGATCATGATCAGCATGACAACCCAAGAAAAGGAACCGATAGCGGGACTATTTTCTTGGAAGATGTTTCTTACGTTAAAAAGTAATATACATATCTCTGTGTACCTTTGTTTATAAAACCATATGGCCGGATTGCCTCGTTTGCCAAAATCTTTGCCCTTATAGGCTTTATAAAGTAGGACAAAACATCCCCGGCACTGCCGAGGAGGTTGAAGCCGATGGTCGGTCAACCAAGTTTTTTACAAGCGGATCCGAGCATTAATGATGTAGAGTACTTGGATACATAGAATCATTACACATAATTTGTGATTTTACGGATATCGATCCTTAATTTGGCCACCCGTGCCCACATTAAGGCTGGGTGCTACTGGTCTTCGGGCTTATCATTTACAAATATTAAAGGGGCGCATTGATCCCCTGATCTGGTGTTGCCACCCGACCAGTGGCTCGGGGGCTACTGCATTGCCTATTCAATGCAGAAAAATTCAAAGTGTCAGTGTTCGGCTTGACCGAGATATGGGAAAACGTGTCTTCGGACAACAATAGGTACCATCTAGGACCTATCCGCCTCAAGCTAATAGTTACGGCGACTTCTCAAGACCCTCTCTCAAGGGCCCGTCCGCCGATCACTATCTTCCCTAATATATACACTGCGTTTTCATTCCTACGTATGCTGCCGAGCTAGGAGTTGATCCTCAGGCCGATTTCATGAATCGACCTGAGTCTCAGGGGCTACGGGATCAGCAGTTTCATGTTTTCCTTCAGGTGCATTCCGGATTTTAGAACGACACACACCCTGAAGGCTACTGGCATATATCTCGGCAGGAAATAAATTTCCCCAATAAAAAAATACATCCGCTAAAAATCAGCCCAAGCCTGAGGTGGTGCATCACTTACGAAAGCAGTCTGGCATATAGCTCGGATGCAAGTGGTGGCTTTGTAAAGGGCATTTCCAGCATTTAGCTGGCTTAACTCCTTCGACTTTTTTTCGAGCCAAGGTGATCTATGACACCTCGGATACAGTCCGGCGTTGGAGCTCGGATACAGTTCAGCGTGGAGCTTGGATGCAGTCGCGTTGGAGCTCGGCTGCAAAAAGACACCTTGATGCAGTCCGGCATTGGAGCTCGGACAAAAGAGGACACCGCTGCACGGGGAACATTTCAAACCCGGTGTGGCAAATAAAAAAACAACAAGGCATTGATAAAGGCCGAAGACTTAAAGGGCTCCCGGATGCCCGACGTGTAAAACTTCGGATTTAGCTCGGTATTCCTAAAGATCGAAGATGGGAAGATTTGTTGAACCAGTTTTCAAGAAGACAAACGAAGATGAAGAATAGTTCGGAATGATCGAGGAGCGTCCCCAACTTGAAGACCGGTTCAGGGGGCTACTGATGGTGTCCTGGACTAGGCGGTACTACATCGTCGCTCCGACCTATGGGTCGCGAGGACCCCCATGGCGGTTCACTGATGGGCCACTTGGGTAGCCCATGCCGCATACAGGAAGATTCCACAAGAATTGTGATCAAGATAAGGAATCCTCTCATCGACGTATTCAACTAGGACTCTCGTTATCCTAGCCTCCGGTACATTATATAAGCGAGGCCAGGCTAGTCCATAGATCAACTAATATTCATTATGACATTCATCATCATACCCCTAGGGTTTAGACCACAATACACGATCTCGGGGTAGATCAACTATGTACTCGATACTCCATCAATATAAACAAGAGCAGGACGTAGGGTTTTACCTCCATTAAGAGGGCCCGAACCTGGGTAAAACATCGTCTCCTTCGTCTCCTGTTACCCATCGATCCAAGATCCACAGCTCGGGACCCCCTACCCCGAGGTCTGTCGGTTTTGACACCGACAGACACAATGAACGGGACTTACCCATCTACTATAGCTATGGGATAGTTATACCTGCTTCAAGAAGCTTTAATATTTCAGTTCTTACCACTTCTTTCATTTTAGGATTCAACCGAAGTTAGTGATCAACAACAGGTTTAGCATCAGGTTCCATTAATCTTGTGCGACATAGAGTGGGACTAATGCCCTTAAGATCATCAAGAGTATATCCAATAGCAGCTCGGTGCTTCTTCAGAATTTTCAATAATCTTTCTTCTTCATGTTCTGAAAGGTTAGCACTAATAATAACAGGATATATATTCTTTTCATCAAGATAAGCATATGAAAGTATCAGGCAATTGTCAACTCAAACACAAGATCGCCTTTAGGTGGAGGAGGACCTCCTAGAGTTTCAATTGGCAAATTTTGCTTATGCAGAGGGTTGTTGTTCAACGAAAATGTTATCTATTTCATTTCTTTCATGCATGCATATCATTTTCATGGTTAGCAAATATTGTTCTAGTGCATCTGTAGGAGGCACGGCAATAGAAGCAAGACCAATTATTCATCTCTATTAGGAAATTCTCTTATGATGTTTTCTACTGAACTTAGAAAAATTGAACTCATGAGACTCATTACCAAAGCTAACACCGACTATTTGTTTATGACAATCTATTGAGCATAACGGTGTTCAAGAAAGGTCTACCAAGATAATGGGACAAAAGTCATCTTAGGGGGAACCAAGAACTAAGAAATCAGTAGTAGGGTATTTGTTTTCCCACACAAGACTTCAACACTCAACAATCCCAAGTGGTGTGATGGTGTCTCTTAGCAAGTTTAATAGTAACATCAATGTCTCTATTTCAGCAGGTGCTATTTCATCCATAATTTCTGGTATATGGTAAAAGGAATAGCACTACGTAGACCTATATCACATAAACCATGATAACAATGATCTCCTATTTGACTGAGACAACGGCATGCCAACAACAGGTCTATGTTTATATTTTTCATCAGGTTTGGCAATTTAGCAGCTTCATCACAGAAGTAAATAACATGCCCATCAATATTTCTTCCAAGAGATCTTTAACCATAGCAACATAGGTTCTACTTTAAGTTGTTCGGAAGGTTTAGGTGCTTTAATATACTTTGCGAACCACAGTTGAAACCTTAGCATGTTCCTTTATCCTAACAGGGAAAGGGGGTTTCTCAATATATGTAGTAGGAACAACTGGGTCAACATTGTAAATAATAGTTTCATCTTTAGCTATTGTTGGTTCTTTAATTTCTTCTTAATAGGGGGATAATATTTTAAACCACTTCTCCTAGGGGATCAACATGAGTAGCAAATGATTCACAGAAGAGGCTACTATCTCAGAGTCAAGTCCATATTGGTGCTAAACTTTTGAAAAGCATCGGTATTCATAAAAGATTTAACACAATCAAACTCAAGCTTAATACCTGACTCTTTACCTTCGTCGAGTTCCCAATCTTCAGAGTTGCGTTTAATTATTTCTAAAAGATCCCACTGAATTCAATAGTCTTCTTCATGAAAGAACCGGTACAAGAAGTATCGAGCATGGATCGATCATATGAGAAAGCCGAGCATAAAAGTTCAGAATAATAATTTCTCTTGAGAGCTCATGATTGGCGCATGAATATAACATTGAATTAGCCTCCCCCAAGCTAGAGCGATACTTTCTCCTTCACTAGGCCAAAAATTATATATATATTCGATCAGGATGAACTAGATGCATAGGATAAAATTTTTGGTGAAATTCCAATTTCAAGCGATTCCAGCTCCAAGATCCAATATCACGCATAGCCAATACCAGTGCCAATGCCTCTCCATACAAGATAAAGGAAAAACTTCTTTTTAACTTATCTCTGGGTAAACTGCAAGCTTAAATAATCCACAAACTTCATCCACATATATCAAGTGCATATCAGATGTTCGGTTCCATCTCTGCATAAGGATTAGCTAGCAGTTGTTCTATCATACCCGAAGGAATTTCATAACCAATATTTTCAGATGGGCAGTAGCTTGAGGGGCAACTAATTATGCTTCCGGTCGAGGTGAAGATACCCCAAACAAACCCCTCAAAGGATTGTTTTCCATAGTAGCAAGTGACAATAAATTTCAGCACGTAGTATAATTTTCCTTACAATTTCCACTTACCAAGAGCGCTTCACTCCCCGGCAACGGCGCAGAAAAGAGTTTGATGACCCACAAGTATAGGGGATCAATGTAGTCCTTTTGATAAGTAAGAGGTGTCGAACCCAACGAGGAGCAGAAGGAAATGACCAAGTGGTTTTCAGCAAGGTAATTTCTGCAAGCACTGAAATAGCGGTAACAATTTGTTTGATAGCAAGATAATTGTAACAAGGAACGAGTAGCAATAGTAACAATAAGTGCAGCAAGGTAGACCAATCCTTTTATGGCAAAGGACAGGCCAAAGTGGTTTCTTATAATAGGCAAAGCGTTCTTGAGGGCACACGGGAATTTCATCTAGTCACTTTCACCATGCTAGCTTGATTCGTGTTCGATACTTTGATAATTTGATATTTGGGTGGACCGGTGTTTGGTGCTGTTCTTACTGAACAAACCTCCTACTTATGATTAACCCCCTCGCAAGCATCCGCAACTACAAGAAAAAGTATTAAGATAAAAATCTAACCATAGCATTAGACTTTGGATCCAAATCAGTCCCTTACGAAGTAGCGCATAAACTAGGGTTTAAGCTTCTGTCACTCTAGCAACCCATCATCTAATAACTACCCACAATGCATCCCTTAGGCCCAATATGGTGAAGTGTCATATAGTCTACGTTCACATGACACCACTAAGGGAATCACAACATACATATCATCAAAATATCAAACACATATCAAGTTCACATGATTACTTGCAACAAGATTTCTCCCGTTGCCCCAAGAACTAAAGAACTACTCACAAATGATAAACATGCTAAGATCAGAGGGGTATTAATAAGCATAATGGATCTGAACATTTTGCTCCCACCAAATAAATGATATAGTAATCAACTACAAGATGTAATCAACACTACTAGCCCTTCACAAGTACCAATCTAATGTTTCGGTGCAAAGATTGAACACAAGGGTAAACTAGGGTTGAGAGGAGATGGTGCTGTTGAAGATGTTGATGAAGATTGGCTCCAAAGATGAGAGGGTTGTTGGTGATGACAATGGCCTCGATTTCCCCCTCGGGAGGGAAGTTCCACCGGCGGAATCGCTCCACTGGAGGGGAAAAGTGCTCCTGCCCAAGTTCCGCCTCGAGAGGGTGGCGCTTGTCCGAAAGTCCTCCCCTTATTTTTTTAGGTCAAAATGACTTATATACCAGAAGAGGGGCACCGGAGGTGGGCCGAGAGGGCACAACCCACCAGGGCGCGCGGGGGCTAGCGCGCCCAGGTGGGTTGTGCCCACCTGGTGGGCCCCCCTTGGTAGTTATTTCTCCAATAAATCTCAAATATTCCATAAAAAATCCTCGTGAAGTTTCAGTTTATTTGGAGTTATGCAGAATAGGTGACTTGACGTGCTTTTTCAGGTCCAGATTTCCAGCTGCCGGTATTCTCCCTCCTTGTGTAAACCTTGCTATTATGAGAGAAAAGGCATTAGAAATACTCCAAAGCATTATTATACATAGAACATTATAAATAGCAGTAGTAAAACATGATGCAAAATGGACGTACCAGCCACCAGCTCCTCCACCGCCCTGTTGCGGTCCGCCAGGGCAAGGCGCTTCGCATCCTCCGAGTCCAACCCCAGATCTGCCTGGGCGAGTCTGAGACCCACAAGTATAGGGGATCGCAATAGTTTTCGAGGGTAGAGTATTCAACGCAAATTTATGATTCGACCAAGGGGAGCCAAAGAATATTCATGAGTATTAGCAGCTGAGTTGTCAATTCAACCACACCTGGAAAGACTTATATCTTTAGCAAAGTATTTAGTAGCAAAGCAGTATAATAGTAAAGGTGACAGTGGCAATAGTAGTAGTTTTGTAGTGATTGTAAAGCAGACGTACACAGAGTAACAAAGCAAAGCACTATGAAACGAACTCGTAGGCAATGGATCGGTGATGATATATGTCGGATGATATCATTCATGTAGCAATAAACCTAGGGTGACACAGAACTAGCTCCAATTCATTAATAATGTAGGCATGTATTCCGTATATAGTCATGCGTGCTTATGAAAAGAACTTGCATGACATCTTTTGTCCTACCCTCCTATGGCAGCGGGGTCCTAATGGAAACTAAGGAATATTAAGGCCTCCCTTTAATAGAGAACTAGAACAAAGCATTAGCACTTAGTGAATAAATGAACTCCTCAAACTACGGCAATCACCGGAAAGAATCCCAATATTGTCACCTTGGGTATGCGGATCATAACACATAGTAGGTGTCTACAACTTGCAAGATCGGATCAAGAACACATATATATTCATGGAAACATAAAGGGTTAAATCTGAATTCATGGCACTCGGGCCCTAGTGACAAGCATTAAGCATAGCAAAGTCATAGCAACACTCAATTCAGAAACATAGTGGACACTAGGGATCAAACCCTAACAAAACTAACTTGATTACATGAGAAAATCTCATCCAACCCATCACCGTCCAGCAAGCCTATGATGGAATTACTCACGCACGGCGATGGGAATCATGAAATTGGAGGAAAGTGATGATGACGATGGCGACGGATTCCACTCTCCGGAGCCCCGAGCGGGCTCCCGATCAGCCCTCCGATGAGATCAGGAGGGGGCAGCGCTCCGTATCGTAAAACGCGATGATTTTCCTTCTCTTTTTTCTCCCCGAAAGTGAATATATAGCGTTGGAGTTAGGTCAGGGACGCTCCAGGGGGGCCGCAAGCCTGCAGGGCGGCCCCCAGGGCTTGTGGCTCTGGGTGGCCCCCCTCTGGTTAATTTTGCGCCAAATTTATATATTCCACAAAAATTCTTCGTAATTTTCAGGTCAATCTGAGAACTTTGATTTCTGCACAAAAATAACACCACGGCAATTCTGCTGAAAACAGCGGTCAGTCCGGGTTAATTCCATTCAAATCATGCAAATTAGAGTCCAAAACAAGGCAAAAGAGTTGGAAAAGTAGATACGATGGAGACGTATCAGAGTCC
This sequence comes from Thinopyrum elongatum, assembly GCA_011799875.1. Classification (NCBI taxonomy): domain Eukaryota; kingdom Viridiplantae; phylum Streptophyta; class Magnoliopsida; order Poales; family Poaceae; genus Thinopyrum; species Thinopyrum elongatum. The sequence continues at coordinate 43,763,947 of CM022298.1, read as the reverse complement.
TCCACCCAGTCGAGGCGTGGCTGGGTCTTTTGAAAGACAACAATCTGGCAAATGTCGCCGGCGTGGCCGCCAGCGCCAACTCAGAGGCAACCTGCAGGTCGCAGGGCCGACATGAGAAGAATGAAGCAAATAGAAGTCAGCCACACTTACCCAATCGCCGTCAGGACGACTGTCTCGGTGGTGCGGGTTGAGGCGTCTGGCGCCCTCTCTTGGCGGCCGCTTGGCGGCCGGCGGCCCCTCGGCCACGCGTTTTCTGCACCGACTTCGCGGCCACCGGCTCTCTCCCATGTGGCCGGCTCGCGGGAGGGCCCGGTGAAGGAAATATGCCCTAAAGGCCATAATAAGTTGTTATTTTATATTTCCTTATATCATGATAAAGTTATTATTCATCTGAATTGTATTAACCGAAACTGATACATGTGGGGATACATAGACAAACACACGTGTCCTAGTAAGCCTCTACTAGACTAGCTCGTTAATCAAAGGGGTAAGTTTCCTAACCATAGACATGTGTTGTCATTTGATGAAAGGGATCACATCATTACGAGAATGATGTGATGGACAAGACCCATCTGTTAGCATAGCATATGATCGTTCAGTTTATTGCTATTGCTTTCTTCATGTCAAATACATTCCTTCGACTATGAGATATGCAACTCGGATACCAGAGGAATGCCTTGTTTGTATCACAACGTCACAACATAACTGGGTATTTATAAGATGCTCTACAGGTATCTCCAAAGTGTTTGTTGGTGTGGCATAGATCGAGATTAGGATTTGTCATCTGAGTATCGGAGAGGTATCTCTGGGCCCCTGGTAATGCACATCATAAGAAGCCTTGCAAGCAAAGTGACTAATGAGTTAGTTTACAAGATGATGTATTACAGAATGAGTAAAGGACTGCCTGGTAACAAGATTGAACTAGTATGGATGGATACGACGATCGAATCTCGGGCAGTAACATACGAGACAAGGAATAACGTATGTTGTCATTACGGTTCGACCGATAAAGATCTTCGTTGAAATATGTAGGAACCAATAGACATCAGGTTCCACTGTTGTTATTAACCAGAGAGGTTTCGGTCATGTCTACATAGTTTCGTAACTGCCAGGGTCCGCACGCTTAAGTTCGATGACGATTTTGTATTATATGAGTTATGTGATTGGTGACCGAATGTTGTTCGAGTCCCTGATGAGTCATGGACATTACAGGAGTCTTGAAATGGTCGAGAGGTAAAGATTGATATATAGGATGATAGTATTCGGACACCGGAAGTGTTCGGGATGTATCGGGTACATATCGGAGTACCGGGGGGTTACCGGAACCCCCCGGGGGAAGATATGGGCCTTAGTGAGGGAACACCAGCCACAAGGGTGGTGCGCCCCCCCCCTTATGGTAGGAGGGCCGAATAGGAGAAGGGGTGGGGGTCGGCCCCCTTTCCTTCCTCCTTCCCTCTTCCTCTTTTCCCCCTCCGGTAAAAGGAAAGGGGGGAGGCCGAATTGGACTAGGGGCCAAGTAGGATTCTCCTATGGGCAGCCCTAGGCTGCCTCTCCCCCCTCTACTTAATACATGGGGAGGGGGGCGCCTAGAACACACATCAAACATGTAGCCGTTGTGCGGCGCCCCCTCCACAGTTTACCTCCGGTCATATTCTCGTAGTGCTTCGGCGAAGCCCGCACGGAAACATCACCATCACCGTCACCACGGCATCGTGCTGACGGAACTCATCTACTTCCTCGAAACCTTGCTGGATCAAGAGGGCGAGGAACGTCATCGGAGTTGAACATGTGCAGAACTCAGAGGTACCGTACATTGTGCTTGATGGTGGAACGAAAAGAAGTTGACACATCAACCGCGTTGTTATACGTTGCTTTCAGTTACGAGGGTACGTGGACACACTCTCCCCTTGTTGCTATGCATCTCCTAGGTAGATCTTGCGTGTGCATAGGAAATTTTTTGAAATTGCATGCTACGTTTCCCAACAGTGGCATCGAGCCAGGTCTGTGCGTAGAGATATGCACGAGTAGAAAATAAAGAGTTGTGGGCAGTGATAGTCATACTGCTTACTACCAACGTTTATTTTGATTCGGCGGTATTGTTGGATGAAGCGGCTCGGACCAACCTACATGACCACGTTCATGAGAACCGGTTCCACAGACAGACATGCAACTGTTTGCATAAAGGTGGCGGGGGGTGGGGGTGCGTTTCTCCAACTTTAGTTGAATCAAATTTGACTGCGGGAGCCCTTGTTGAAGGTTATAAACAGCAAAACTTGACGAAACACCGTTGTGGTTTTGATGCATAGGTAAGAACAGTTTCTTGCTAGAAGCCCGTAGCAGCCACGTAAAACTTGCAACAACAAGTAGGGACGTTAACTTGTTTTTGCAGGGCATGTTGTGATGTGATATGGTCAAGACATGATGTGATATAAATTGTTGTATGAGATGATCATGTTTTGTAAAAGTTTCGGCACTGGAGGAGCCTTATGGTTGTCGCTTTATTGTATGAAATGCAAATACCATGTAATTGCTTCACTTTATCACTATGCGTTGCGTAGCGATAGTTATAGAAGCAATAGTTGGCGAGGCGAAACAACGTACGATGGAGATCAAGGTGTCAAGCGGTGATGAGGATGATCATGACGGTGCTTTGGAGATGGAGATCTAAGGCACAAGATGATGATTGCCATATCATGTCAAATATTTTGATGCAATGAGTTATTCTTTATGCATCTTATTGCTGTAGTACGGCGGTAGCATTATAAGATGATCCCTTACTAAATTTTAAGGTATAAGGTGTCTCCTGAGTATGCACCGTTGCGACAGTTCGTCGTGCTAAGACACCAGTGAGATTGGGTGTGATAAGCTCTACGTTCACATACAACGGGTGCAAGACAGTTTTGCACACGCGGAATACTCGGGTAAAATTGACGAGCTAGCATGTACAGACATGGCCTCGAACACTGGAGAGCGAAAGGTCGAACGTGAATATATAGTAGATATGATCAACATAGAGATGTCACCATTGATGACTACTCCATCTCACGTGATGATCGGACATGGTTTAGTTAATTTGGATCACGTATCATTAGATGAGACTTGAGGGATGTCAATCTAAGTGGGGAGTCTTAAGTAATATGATTAATTGAACTTAATTTATCATGAACTTAATCCTGGTAGTTTTTACATATCCATGTTGTAGATCAATGGCCCGTGCTACCTCCTTGAATTTTAAGCGTTCCTAGAGAAGCTAAGTGATGTGGGTAGCAACCATGGACTGGGTCCGTACATTGAGGATTACTCATTGCTGCACAGAAGAATTATGTCCTTGATGCACCGCTAGGTGGAAAGGTGCTGAGAGCAGAGATGCTAATGTTATGAATGTCTGGCAAGCTCGATATGAGACTACTCGATAGTTCAGTGTGCCATGCTTTACGGCTTAGAATCGGGACTTCAACGTTTTGAACGTCATGGACCATATGAGATGTTCCAAGAGTTGAAGTTAATATTTCAAACAAATGCCCGAGTTGAGAGATAGAAATCTCCAAAAGTTCTATGGCTGCAAGAGGGGGGAGAATAGTTCAGTCAGTGAAACACATACTCAAAACGTCTGGGTATTACAATCACAGAATGAGCTGGGAGTTAATCTTCCAGTTGAATGTGTCATTGACAGAGTTCTCCAATCAATGCCACAAGCTACAAAAGCTTCATGTGAACTATAAATGCAAGGGATGGAAGAGACAATTCCCGAGCTCTTCACAATGCTCAGCGGCGGAGGTAGAAATCAAGAAGAGCATCAAGTGTTGATGGTTCACAGACCACTAGTACCAATAAAAGGGCAAAGGAAAGAACGGGAACTTCAGAAGAATGGCAAGCAAGTTGCCACTCCCGGAAGAAGCCCAAGTCTGGACCTAAGCTTGAAACTGAGTGCTTACTGCCAAAGGACTGGTCACTAGAAGTGGAACTGCCACAAGTATTTGCGGATAGAAGGATGGCAAAGTGAACAAAGGTATATTGATATACATGTTTATGAGGTGACCTTAAATGTCGTAGTAGCGCCAAGGTATTTGATACTGGTTCGGTTTGCTCTATTGAACTCGGAAAGGGGCTAGAGGTTATTAAACGAAGATGGCTAAGGACGAGGTGATGATGCGGTCGGAAATGGTTCCAAGGTCGATGTGATTGCCGTCGGCACGCTACCTCTACATCTACCTTCGGGATTAGTTTTAGACCTGAATAATTGTGATTTGGTTGCCAGTGAGCATGAAAATTATATCTGGATCTTGTTTAGGCGAGATGGTATTCATTTAAATCAGAGAATAAATGGTTGTTCTATTTATATGAGTAATATCTTTATGGTCATGCACCCTTGAAAAGTGGGGGTCTTGTTGAATCTCGATTGTGGTGATACACATATTCATAATATGATGCCAAAAGATGCAATGTTGGTAATGATAGTGCAACATATTTGTGCACATGTCGTTAGGTCATATTGGTGTAAGCGCATGAAGAAACTCCATGAGGATGGACTTTTGGAATCACTTGATTGAATCATTTGATGCTTGCAAACCATGCTCATGGGCAAGATGACTAACACTCCGTCTCGGAACAATGGAGCGAGCCAATGACTTATGGAAATAAATACATACCGATGTATGCGGTCCATGAGTGTTGAAGCTCGCGGCGGGTACGTTATTTCTGACCTTCACAGATGATTTGAGCAGATATGGGTTATATCTACTTGATGAAACACAATTCTGAAACATTTGAAAAGTTCAAAGAATTTCAGAGTGAAGTAGAGAATCATCGTAAAAGAAAATAAAGTTTCTACGATCTGATCGCGGAGGGAATATTTGAGTTACGAGTTTGGCTTCATTTAAAACAATTGTGAATAGTTTCCAAACTCACGCCACCTGGAACACAACAGCGTAATGGTGTGTCGAACGTCGTAACCCACCCTTTATTAGATATGGTGCGATCTATGATGTCTCTTACCGATTTACACTATCGTTTTGGGGGTATGCATTAGAGACAGCTGCATTCACGTTAAATAGGGCACCATCAAATCCGTTCAGACGACACCATATGAACTGTGGTTTGGCAGAAAACCTAAGCTGTCGTTTCTTAAAGTTTGGGGTTGCGATGCTTATGTGAAAAAGCTTCAGTCTGATAAGCTCGAACCCAAATCAGAGAAGTGCGCCTTCATAGGATACCCAAAAGAAACTGTTGGGTACACCTTCATCACAGATCCGAAGGCAAGATCTTTGTGCTAAGAATGGATCCTTTCTAGAGAAGGAGTTTCTTCAAAAGAAGTGAGTGGGAGGAAAGTAGAACTGATGAGGTAATTGTACCTCTCTCAATTGGAAAGTAGCTCATCAGAGAAATCTGTTCCCGTGATGCCTACACAACAATAGAGAGGAAGCTAATGATGATGATCATGAAACTTTAGATCAAGTTGCTACTGAACCTCGTAGATCAACTAGAGTACGATCCGCACCAGAGTGGTACGGTAATCCTGTTTTGGAAGTCATGTACTAGACCATGGCAAACCTACGAACTATGAAGAAGCGATGATGAGCCCAGATTCCGAAAAATGGCTTGAGGCCATGAAATCCGAGAAGGATCCATGTATGAGAACAAAGTATGGACTTTCGTTATTTGGCCGATGACGGTGACCCATAGAGAATAAATGGATCTTCAAGAAGAAGACGACGCTGATGATAATGTTACTGTCTACAAAGCTTGACTTGTCGCAAAAGGTTTCGACAAGTCAAGGAGTTGACTACGATGAGAACTTTCTCACCGTAGCGATGCTTAAGTCTGTCCGAATCATGTTAGCAATTGCCGCATTTATGATTATGAAATCTGGCAAATGGATGTCAAAAACTGCATTCCTTAATGGATTCTAAAGAAGAGTTGTATATGATGCAACCTGAAGGTTTTGTCGATCCTAAAGGTGCTAAAAAGGTGTGCAAGCTCCAGGACCATTTATGGACTGGTGCAAGCATCTGGAGTTCGAATATACGCTTTGATGAGGTGATCAAAGCATATGGTTATACAGACTTTTGGAGAAGCCTGTATTTACAAGAAAGTGAGTGGGAGCTCTATGCATTTCTAATATTATAAGTGGATGACATATTGTTGATTGGAAATGATATAGAATTTCTGGATAGCATAAAAGGATACTTGAATAAAAGTTTTCAATAAAGACCTCGGTGAAGCTGTTATATATTGGGCATCAAGATCTATAGAGATAGATCAAGACGCTTAATTGGACTTCCAAAAGCACAACCTTGATAAAGTTTTGAGAAGTTCAAAATGGATCAGTCAATGAAAGGGTTCTTGCTGTTTACAAGGTGTGAAGTTGGTCAGACTCAATGCCGACCACGCAGAAGATAGAGAGAAAATGAAAGTCATTCCTATGCCTCAGCCATAGGTATCATGTATGCTATGCTGTGTACAGACCTGATTGGTGCCTTGCTATAAGTCTAGAGGGACGGGTACCAAAGTAATCCGAGTGGATCACTGGACAGCGGTCAAGAACATCCTGAAATACCAGAAAAGGACTAAGGATATGTTTCTCATTTATGGAGGTGACAAAGAGCTCGTCGTAAATGGTTACGTCGATGCTAGCTTTGACTGATCCGGATGACTCTAAGTCACAAACTGGATGATACATGTTTTTATTGAATGGTGGAGCTGTCAGTTGGTGCAGTTCCAAGAAAGCATCGTGGCGGGATCTACATGTGAAGCGAGAGTAAGTACATAGCTGCTTCGGAAAGCAAATGAAGGAGTCTGGATGAAGGAGTTCATATCCGATTTAGGTGTAATACTAGTGCATCGGGTCCACTGAAAATCTTCTGTGACAATACTGGAGCAATTGCCTTAGCGAAGGAATCCAGATTTCACAAAAGAACCAAACACATCAAGAGACGCTTCAAAATCCATCCGTGATCTAGTCAAGGAGGGAGACATGTAGATTTGCAAAATACATACGGATCTGAATGTGGCAGATCCGTTGACTAAGCTCTTCCACGAGCAAAACATGATCAGCACCAAGACTCCATGGGTTGTATAAATCATTACCATGTAATCTAGATTATTGACTCTAGTGCAAGTGGGAGACTGAAGGAAATATGCCCTAGAGGCAATAATAAAGTTGTTATTTAATTTTCCTTTATCATGATAAATGTTTATTATTAGCTAGAATTGTATAACCGGAAACTTGATACATGTGTGGATACATAGACAAAACACACGTGTCCTAGTAAGCCTCTACTAGAATAGCCATTAATCAAAGATGGTTAAGTTTCCAAACCATAGACATGTGTTGTCATTTGATGAATGGGATCAACTCATTAGGAGAAGATGTGATGGATAAGACCCATCCGTTAGCATAGCATATTGATCATTCAGTTTATTGCTATTGCTTTCTTCATGTCAAATACATTCCTTCGACATGAGATTAGCAACTCCCGGATATCGGAGGAATGCCTTGTGTGCTATCAAACGTCCAAATGTAAATCGTGGTGATTATAAAGATGCTCTACAGGTATTCCGAAGGTGTTGTTGGGTGCATAAGACGAGATTAGGATTTGTCAATCTGAGTATAAGAGAGGTATCTCTGGGCCCTCTGTAATGCACATCATAAGAAGCCTTGCAAGCAAAGTTACTAATGAGTTAGTTACAGGATGATGTATTACGTAACGAGTAAAGAGACTTGCCGGGGGAACGAGATTGAACTAAGTATGTGGATATCGACGATCGAATCTCGGGCGAAGTAACATACCGACGACAAAGGGAATAAAGTTATGTTGTCATTACGGTTCGACCGTAATAAAGATCTTCGTAGAATATGTAGGAACCAATATGAGCATCCAGTTTCGATGTGGGTTATTGACCGGAAGAGGTGTCTCAGTCAGGTCTACATAGTTCTCGAACCCGCAGGGTCGCACGCTTAACGTTCGATGACGATTTTGTATTATATGAGTTATGTGATTTGGTGACCGAATGTGTTCGGAGGCTATAGATGAGATCACGGACATGACGAGGAATCTCGAAATGGTTCGAGAGGGTAAATATTGATATATAGGATGATAGTATTCGGACACGGAAAGTGTTCCGGGATGTATCGGGTACATATCGGATTACCGGGGGTTACCGGACCCCCAGGGGGAAGATATGGGCCATATGGGCCATAGAAGGGGAACACACTAGCCCCACAAGGGTGGTGTCCCCCCCCACTTATGGTAGGAGGCCGAATAGGAGAAGGAGGTGGGGGTTCGCCCCCCCCCCCCCTTCCTTCCTCCATCCCTCTTCCCCTTTTCCCCCTCCGGTAAAGGAAAGGGGGAGGCCGAATTGGATAGGGGCCCAAGTAGGATACCTCCTACTTGGGGCGCCCTAGGCTGCCTCTCCCCCCTCCTCCTTTATATATGTGGGGAGGGGGTGCCTAGAACACACATCAAAACATTATAGCTGTGCGGCGCCCCCCCTCCACAGTTTACGCCTCCGGTCATATTTCGTAGTGCTTTGGAGAAGCCCTACAGGATCACATCACCATCACCGTCACACACGCGTCGTGCTGACGGAACTCATCTACTTCCTTGACACCTTGCTAGATCAAGAGGCGAGGAACGTCATCGGAGCTGAAGTGTGCAGAACTCGAAGGTAACGTACCTTCGGTGTGATCGGTCGGAAAAGAAGAAGCTCGACTACATCAACCGCATTGTCATATGCTTCTGCTTCGGTCTACGAGGTTAGTGGGACACACTCTCCCCCTCTCATGCTATGAATTCTCTAGATAGATCTTGCGTGTGCGTAGGAAATTTTTTGAAATTGCATGTACGTTTCCAACACCGACCCCGGCCGTTCCTCAGCCGCCTTGGCGGGTCGATGCTGCCGTCTCCTCCAACTGGCGACTCTGCACCGGAACGACCGTCAGGTCCCCTCACCATCATCCGCCAGCCTCGCAGAAGAGCCGGGTCTGGTGACTTACCGCTCTGCGAGTCGTGTCATACGGCGGCGAGCATCGGTCGGCTCCTACCTTGCTCGGCGCAGCTCCGCCGCTGTCGAGCCGGCCCGTGCACCCGAAACCTGAGTCCTAGGCATTGATGATATTGTCGGACTACAAGCAGCAGCCACTTCTCGTCATGTAGGATGGAGGAGGAGAGTCAGTATTGCAAAAAATAAAGACCCGGGGCTCACCGCGGAGCGCAGCAGCGCCGGCTGTAGGGCGCTTTCCCGAAGGCCCACCTCCGCCATCCCGGCCTTGCCTTGGTAGATGGATGTTGACCGATCCTCTCTTTACTTTCCCAGAAATGACCGGTGAATATGCTGCCACGGTCTGAACTGATCTCTTTCGGAATACCGTGGAGTGAAACAATTCTGGAGATATATAATTCTGCTAACTGACTAGCAGTGATCGTCTCCTTGACAGGCAGGAAGTGTGCAACTTTGGAGAGTTGGTCGACGACGACAAGAATAGCGTCGTGACCCTTCTGTGACCTGGGAAGTCCTGTAATGAAATCCATCTGAACCTTGTCCCATTTCCATAAAGGAATAGGTAACGGTTGCAGAATTCCAGCAGGCTTCTGATGTTCTGCTTTAACGCGTCGACACACATCACATTCAGCAACATATCGAGCAATGTCTTGCTTCATTCTAGACCACCAGTACCTTTGACGGAGATCACGATACATCTTGGTGCTACCCGGATGAATAGACAGCGGGGTATCATGTGCCTCCTTCATGACTTTGTCAGTCATAAGCTCGAAGCGAGGTACGACAATGCGGTCTCTGAAATACAAGGTTCCATCTTCAAACAGCGAGAAATCCCTGTACTTTACAAGGTGAAGGTCTTTCTTCATCAGAACAATTTCAGCATCTTTAGCTTGCGCATTCTTAACAGCTTTCTCAAGGTCTGGTTCAACAACCAAGGTTTTTAGGTATCCTTGGGGAACTATCTCGAGATTTAGCTTTCGAAGCTCTTCATACAGAAGTGGTTGTTGTAGCTGAACCTCAAGTTCAGAGCAGTAAGATTTACGGCTCAATGCATCAGCCATTACGTTAGCCTTGCCAGGGGTATAAGAAATACCCAAGTCATAGTCCGCAATGGTCTCCATCCATCTTTGCTGACGGAGATTCAGAGATGGCTGAGTGAACAAGTACTTCAAACTTTTATGATCCGTGTAGATCTCGCAACGATTACCGAGGAGGTAATGTCGCCACAACTGCAGTGCATAGATCACAGCAGCTAGTTCTAGATCATGTACTGGATAATTCTCTTCATGTGGGCGCAACTGACGAGAGCCATAAGCAATCACTTTACGCTCTTGCATTAGGACACAGCCTAATCCTTCACGGGATGCGTCACAATAGATCACAAAGTCTTTGCAGGTATCTGGAGGAGAAGTACTGGGGTATTGTAACGGATTGACATCTGCCCCAGTGGATAAAGAATGTACTCTGGATGTATCCCTGCTCGAACAGCTGGTAGCTGCGTCGCAGGGTGTGGTGGAAACAAACGATCCATCTGAAACAGAGGAAACTCATGATTGTCAAAAGACAAGGAGAAGTATAACCGATCTCGGAGAGAAAGGTTAAACAAAACAATGGAAAGGAAAATGATTATCAGACTAATCAGATCAATGTCAGGGAAATCGCACAGATATCCAGCTCTCCGGGTGGACGAGAATTACGAGATCCTAAGTGTCGGCGTTAGTAAACTTTAGTTAACCCGAAAGGAAGAGAGGTCAGAGTCCCAGAGTAAAGATGAGGAATAAAAGATACTAATACCTCCCAATTGGCGACGTGGGCCCGTAAGCCACACAGCCAGGTTAGTAAAACAATTTTCGGTTACTAGACTCAACTTCGGCCAAGGAGTTGGAAAGGGGGGTTCCTGCAGTCAGTCAGCTCTGATACCAACTTGTGACGCCCCCGGCCCGATCGTGCACTAATCATACACGCAAATGCACACGATCAAGCCTATGGACTCACGGGAAGATATCACAACACAACTCAAAAACATAAATAAAGTCATACAAGCTTTATATTACAAGCCAGGGGCCTCGAGGGCTCGAATACATAAGCTTGCGAACAAGCGTCAGCGGAAGCATCAGATATCTGAGTACAGATATGAAATAGAAACAGAAAGGCCTTTAGAAAGGCGGGGCAAAATAAAACACTACGATCGAAAGGCGAAGGCCTCCTGCCTGGGACCCTCCGATCCTACTCCTGGTCGTCAGTCAACTCGTAGTAGTATCCATCCTTTGGGTAGTAGTAGTAGCGATCGTCGGGGCATCTGTCTCAGGGGGCTCCGTCCTCTGGTCACATCAAACTGATATGGGGAGAAAAAGGAAAACAAAGCAACCGTGAGTACTCAGAAGTACTCAGCAAGCAAGGATCTACACTACATATGCAACATTATCAAGGGGAGGCTGTATATGTGGACTGGGCTGCAGAAATGCCAGAATAGAGAGAAGGCCTAGTCCTATCGAAGACTAGCATCTTCAGCGGTCTTGCAGCAGTAGAAGAGAGTAGAACAATACCATATAATGTAGCAGTAATAATATCAACCTCACCCAGAGATCCTTTCTCGACTCCCTGCGAGAAAGCAATCCCAGAGCCATACAGTCATCAACCTCGTCCTGAGATCCCTTCTCGACTCCCTGCGAGAAGCAATCCCAGAGCCATATATACAGGTCTCATCACAGGTATCCAGTTCTAAATTGTATCAATCAGGATACAACTCCGAGTGTCCTTTACCGTAGGACCGGCTATCGATAGAAATGTTCTTCCCTGCAGGGGTGCACCAACTTACCCAACACGCTCGATTAACTCCGGCCGGACACACTTTCCTGGGTCATGCCCGGCCTCGGCCAAACGACACATCGCAACCCTACCTATAGCTCAGCAGAGAGGTCCCCGTCGGTCTACATCCTAAGCGCTCAGAGGTCTTGGGCCATCGCCCTGTGCACTCCGAGTCGTTGCGCGCAGGGAGAAGCCTGGCACCAGGAGGGCGCCGGTCCGTCCGTGCCGCCATGCTGAACTGGACGTCTGGCAGAGCTTTCGGCTGATGCTACGATGCAGAACGCCCATACTATGCCCACGTGATGGTTAGTGCTACCAGACCAGAGGCCTGCTCGGATCAAATATCCAAATCGCTAGGACTAGGGGCTTGCGGTAACGAGCAGAGACTCACGAAAGATGTGACCCCGTCGCCCCGTCTCGAGGACTTGCGGCAAGGGTTAAGAATGCCCGGCCGCGCCTCGTATTCACCACTCGGGCACCACACTGGCAACCCGCCTTCACATCACACGCGGGTACCCCTCAGGGTCGACCCGCCTTTCCAAGTACATTGTAAAGTCCAAGTATCCGTGTGTCCATAACATCAGGGAATCCGAGGTATCACCCTCATTGAATTCCCACTCGATGTATCCGTCAAGGTGAACTAGGAGGAATCACCCTCACTGGGTCCACACTTGAGGTGTTGTACGACAGCGTCGTTATCGGAAGCGGTGAAGGAGGAATCACCCTCGATGACCACGACCGAATAGCTACTCTACAGAGTTAACATCAGAAGTGCTACAAGAGGTTTCACCCTCGGCACTCGATAGTAATGCTGCAGTGTCGTTACAACTAAGGGGGGTGATGTGCGGTGTCGGGGCCTGGTCTTCAATCCCGTTGATCGGGTCTTCTGACGATCCAGCGCGGCAGTCGGGATAAGTGGGGTCACTGATAGGTCTCTACCCAGCCTAGACTAAACAGTTTAGGATATGTAGGTAATTATCAACAGCAGGTTACAATGAACAGGCTATGCATCAGAATAGGTAAAGCAGCAGCAGCAGCAGCAATTCTAATGCAAGCATGGGAAATTAGAATGGGCGATATCGGGATGATCAAAAGGGGGGCTTGCCTGGTTGCTCGGCGGCAAGGGCAAGGTCGTCAGTACTGGAACCAATCACCGGAGCTGCGTCGGCACCGGGCTCTATCGAGAGAGAAGAGGGGGAGGAAACAGTATAAATATTAAGCAAGCAAGTGCTACACAAAGTATGACATGACAATACACAGTGCCGGGTGTGTCCTAACGTACGGTTGCACGTCACTTAGGAAGGAGGGATCCATCCGGGAATGTTTTCCTGGTTCCGGACATTTGTTAGACAGATGACCGGAGGGGAACGGTCGCATGTTTTGATAGTTAGAGACATGTGGCGGACGAACGGATCTCGTATTCGGATTCGTCTCGTCGTTCTGAACAACTTTCATGTAGAAAGTATTTTCATCGGAGTTACGGTTTATTTTATATGATTTTCTAAAGATTTTATTAATTTTTGGAATTTATTTTTATTATTTAATTTCGAATTATCCAGAATAGTAACTGATGACATCAGCATGACATCATGCTGATGTCAGCAGTCATTAGGGTTAAGTTAATTAATTACTGCTTAATTAAACTAACTAATTAATTAAATTAATTAATTTTAATTATTTTTATTTTTATTTATATTTCTCTTTTTTTTTTATTAAAACGTTCTGGGGGCCCACTGGACAGTGGCACAGCCGGACTCGTCCGCGCTGTGCCCGTCCAGAGCCGGACACGTCCGCGCGGTGGGGGTCAACGCGCGCACGCGCACGGGCGAGCGGGCGGCGGCGCAGCAGAATCGCGCGGCCGGCGAGCGAGCCGGGCGTGGCGCGGGCGAGGTCAGCGCGCGGCTGCGGGGAGCCGGAGGCGAGCGGGGCGGCGCGGTGGCCGGAGCGCAGCGGGCGAGGCGGGGCATGCGGGTGGCGCGCGGGAGCGGGCCACGGGCGCGTGGCGGCGCGGCCAGAAGGCCACGGGCGCGCACGGGGGTGAGCGGGGCCACGGCGGAGGCGCGCGCGCGGGGCGAGCGGGGCTGCGGCGTCGGGCAGCTGCAGCGGTCGCTGCAGGCGCGAGCGAAGGAATAGTGCGGGGCGAGCGACACAGCTGCGACAGAGAAAAGGGGGAAGGGGGGCAGCTCACGGGCGGCGTCGATGCACGGGGCGGCGAGGCCGGGGTCGGCCGGTGGGGAGGAGGACGAGGAGGCGCGTGGCGGTGGCGACCGTGGGATGGCTCCGGCGAGCGGCGTCGAGGAGGCGGGGGGCCGTCGTCGGGGCGGTGGAGGACGACGGGGTCGGCGACGGGGGTCGGGCGCCGTTGCCTCGATCCAGAAAGGTGGGGGGGAAAGACCGAGTGGGGGGGAGTGGATGGGGGGGATCGGGGGTTGGGCTAGGGTTTCGGGTGGGGGTGGCCGGCTATGTAGGCGCCGGCTGGGCCGGCCTGCGGCCGGTGGCTTGCTGGGCCGAGGCCCAGTGGGGGGGGGGGGTTTTCTTTTTTTTTTCTTCCCTTTTTTTGTTCTGTTTTCTTTTATTTATTCTCATGTCTCCGTTTATAAAAGTTAGGCCTCAAAATGACTTTTGTAAAATTGAGACCTACCCCGTAATTCACAGTGCATTATATCTTACCACCAAAAACTATTTTGGGCAAAACACAATTTCATATTTAATTTATATTTAATAAATGGTTATTAAATATTATTTTTATCCACTGTTCGAGGATGATTGAGTCACTTATCCAATTCCAATAAGGTTGGTTTCAATTTTAGAAGTGCCTCTGGAACGTTTGTTATTTATCTGACATTTTAGTTTATGATTTGAATAACTTTTATTTTCCACTTTCATTTAAATTCGAATTTGACTTAGGAGTTGAAATGCAATATGGTGTTAATGATGGTCATGCACTGTTGATCATGATGACATGGCATAATCAAAAGGGTGATTACTGTAGTTAACCACTGGGGGTGTTACAGCTTTATAACGATAATTACGGAAGGCAACACTTGTATAATGAATACAAACCCTGATGATATATGTTTATTTTGACTCCATTGCCACCGTTTATAATCTGAAAGTGGCCCATCGTCGGCTTCTACCCCTTGGTACATGCTACGCAGGGTGTTTCCACAGTAACAAGACAACCCTTAGCCGATGTCTCGGTGCTAGGAGGCGGTTGCGTTAGCGGAAACGAGGCAATCAGATATGCATGCTTTATAACTTTCACTTATTCATAGGAGCTTGAATTGGGGAGGCTAGTTACTAGCCCCCGGTCAGTGTTCGGCGTCAGCCAAGGACAAGACAGTAACACTTCGGCCAATTTTATGAAAGGCTAATTGTCTAACACGGGATGACCTCTATCGATCTATAGTTTGACACAGTCATCGGATTGCTGACCAGTTTTACGCTCATTGTGACAGTCAGTTTTCGGCTTTCTCCACTGAGGCGCTTAACCATTCGAGCTGGAAGCACAATCGTAGTGGTTCTCCCTTTGCACACCTAGCCGAACAAAGCGGAACGTAGGAGGCAAGCACAGGAGCTGGGCAACCCAACTATTGACCGAAGATACAATTCGAAATTGATGCATATAAATCAATATCCAAGAATGTTTTACCGAGGACTCCTCGGAGTGCCTTGGCTATTGGCGGGTTCGACTCTAGTTGCTGCCCCGCGTTGATATTGCCGAAGCTTTAAAGGTGTCCAGCGTTGTATTGCGAGACTTATGCTGGAAACATACAAATAGGTTAAAAGCGCCACAAGCTTGGAAAACCAAAAAACTTCAGTAAAAACTTTACGTCCGAAATAAATCAAGTTTTTTGTGCCAATCCGAAATCGGTCTTAAATTTTTTTTGTGCTTCTATCGTGCTTTAACATGACACATCCGATCTCTAAACTTCAAGCAGGCCAGCCTTTGGCTTCAACCTCCTTATCCTGAAGGCGGAGTGCTTCTCCAAGGCCAGTTTAGCAAACCAAACTCGAGCGGCTTTAGAGAGAAACCAGGCTATCCGACTATTGACCATACACTCGAGTCGAAAAAGGAATGGTAGAAAAAGACTTTGCAACGACCAAGAAGAAAACTTTCATTATAAAATGGATCATATAAATTTAAGAGCCCCCAGTTAACATGGGAAGGAAGTGTTTCTAACGAACCTCATTTTTAACAAATGGATTTTAACATAAATATAATGCTTGGTCGAACCGAACAGAGATTGAAATTTGAAAAGGTTGAGCATGAAAGCGACTTAGCTGGTTAATGTGCTCGGTGTAGATGATGCAGGCCGAGCTTGCGGCGGGTCAAGGTCCCAGCCCCCAAGCCGGTCCCAAGGTGTCCGAGCAAAGAGCCCGGCTTGATGAAGTGGCGACGCGGCATGATCGATGTGGCAAGGCGAAGCCCCCGGTCCAATCCGAGGTGACGAAGTTGGTCGGCTGTTGACGCCGAAGTCCCGGGGGTAGGTTGATGAAGAGAATGGCAAAGCCCCCGTTCTAGCCGAAGTGTTGGGGCAGATCGATTAGGTGACCTTGCAGCCCCCATGCCAGCCGAGGTGTCGAAGCAGTTCGGCGTGATGGACATCGGCTTGAAGAAGCAACGGCGCGGCTATGCTGACGTAGGTCGGATCTTGTGACGCGGTCGATGCCGGCTTGATGAAGTGACCATGCGGTGATGCTAGTGTGCCCGCGCCGTATAATCCATGAGGCGACGATATTGGTGATGATTTAGCCTTCGCGATGCCGAACTCTTGTTCGGCTTGCCGATATGATGATCCGATAAGGTTGAGCTCGGCTCAATGAAGCGATGACCCATTTAGCGCAGGTCGGCAGCCTTGCAGCAATATTGTCGGGCTGGTTTGAAGCCGGCGCGACATTGAAGATTACCTCCGAAAAGGAGCAAAATTTGTGAGCATGTGTTCGGCAACAAAACACAATACCTTAGAAGGAAATTCCTCCAAGAAGGATGCCCAATATCCCGTTCATGAAGGAAGATGAATTTGGGTCGGATTCGTTTTCGCGTACAGATCCGAAAACTGATGCACTCATCAGAGGTTTCCCAAAGTTTGAACAGTCGGATCAAACTAAAACTTTGAGGGATGGTAGATATAGGAATTCCACAGCCGATCAATGGTTGGATCTTCCGAAGGACCACTGAGCTAGGCGCTGGAGACCACACCCTAAACTCGTCCAGATTCCCGTCCAAATTCGACAGGGCTCCGGTATATCGGAGATCACCGGAGATTCCTCCATCAGAAGGGGACGAAATTTTACAGGGTTGTTGTAGGTTCAATTCCGCACAATCCCACCAAGAAATCATCAAAGCGACGCTCGAGGAGGCAGTGGCGGCGGATACAAGTTTGCTGTCCTGAAAAACAGCAAGGTCGTTCGAGGGCAATGTTGACGTTGAGCCCCCGAGCTCCATGGATGATTCCTCGATGATCTTGATAGAGATCGTAGTTTATGTTGATGAAGGCCCTCGTCCGAACATGATGATCTGAGACAGAGCGCAGTCCTCGGTCGATCCAAGGTGACCAGTCGAGCCGGCGACGAAGATACCGACATCGCAGTTAATCTGTTGGCGAGCCATTGATCCTTTGTCGATCTCACAGCGGAACTCTCAATGAAAGCACCATTGTCAGTGTCAAAACCGGCAGACCTCGGGGTAGGGGGTCCCGAGCTGTTGATCTTGGATCGATGGGTAACGGGAGACGAAGGAGACGATGTTTTACCCAGGTTCGGGCCCTCTTAATGGAGGTAAAACCCTACGTCCTGCTCTTGTTTATATTGATGGAGTATCGAGTACAGAGTTGATCTACCCCGAGATCGTGTATTGTGGTCTAAAACCCTAGGGGTATGATGATGAATGTCATAATGAATATTAGTTGATCTATGGACTAGCCTGGCCTCGGCTTATATAATGTACGGGAGGCCTAGGATAACAAGAGTCCTAGTCGAATACGTCGGTGGAGAGGAGTCCTTGTCTTGATCACCAAGTCTTGTGGAATCTTCCTTGTATGCGGCATGGGCTACCCGAAGTGGCCCATCAGTGAACCTCCATGGGGTCCTCGGCCCGACCCATAGGTCGGGAGACGACGTGGTGAGTACCCCCTAGTCCAGGACACCATCAGTGTCCCTAAGAAGGGAGGTATTAATATTGTTCCTAATGATAAGAATGAACTTATTTCGCAAAGAATTGTCATAGGCTATAGAATGATAATTGATTTTAGAAAATTAAACAAAGCAACTAGAAAAGATTATTACCCTCTACCTTTTATCGATCAAATGTTAGAAAGACTGTTTAAGCACACACACTTTTGATTTCTTGATGGATACTCTGGTTTCTCTCAAATACCTGTCTCACAATCTGATGAAGAGAAAACCACCTTTACTTGTACTTTTGGAACTTATACTTATAGACGTATGCCTTTTGGTTTATGCAATGCACATGCTACCTTTCAAAGATGTATGACTGCTATATTCTCTGATTTCTGTGAAAAGATTGTTGAGGTTTTCATGGATGATTTTTCTGTTTATGGAACTTCTTTTGATGATTGCTTAAGCAACCTTGATCGAGTTTTGCAGAGATGTGAGCAAACTAATCTTGTCTTGAATTGGGAGAAGTGCCACTTTATGGTTAATGAAGGTATTGTCTTGGGTCATAAATTTTTTGAACGAGGTATTGAGGTGGATAAATCTAAAGTTGATGCAATTGACAAAATGCCATGTCCTAAAGATATTAAAGGTATTCATAGTTTCCTTGGTCATGCTGGTTTTTATAGGAGGTTTATTAAAGACTTCTCTAAAATTTCTAGGCCTCTCACAAATCTTTTACAAAAGGATGTTCCATTTGTTTTTGACGATGATTGTGTAGAAGCCTTTGAAACACTTAAAAAAGCCTTAACTACTGCACCTATTGTTCAACCACCTGATTGGAGCTTGCCTTTTGAAATTATGTGTGATGCTAGTGATTATGCTGTTGGTGCTGTTCTAGGACAAAGAGTTGATAAAAAATTAAATGTTATTCATTATGCTAGTAAAAATCTAGACACTGCTCAAAGAAATTATGCTACTATTGAAAATGAATTTCTAGCAGTTGTGTTTGCTTGTGATAAGTTCAGATCTTATATTGTTGATTCCCAAGTAACTGTCCACACTGATTATGCTGCTATAAAATATCTTATGGAAAAGAAAGATGCTAAACCTAGACTCATTAGGTGGGTTCTCTTGCTACAAGAATTTGATTTACATATCACTGATAGGAAAGGAGCTGAGAACCCCGTAGCTGATAACTTTTCTAGGTTAGAAAATATTCTTGATGACCCATTGCCTATTGATGATAGTTTTCCTGATGAACAATTAGCTGCAATAAGTGTTTCTCACAACACACTTTGGTATGCTGACTATGCTAATTATATTGTTGCCAAATACATACCACCGAATTTCACATACCAACAAAAGAAAAAATTCTTCTATGATTTAAGACATTACTTTTGGGATGACCCACATCTTTATGAAGAAGGAGTAGATGGTATTATTAGACGTTGTGTACCTGAGCATGAATAGGAACAAATCCTACAGAAATGTCACTCCGAAGCTTATGGAGGACATCATGCGGGAGATAGAACTGCTCACAAGGTATTGCAATCTAGTTTTTATTGGCCTACTCTCTTCAAGGATGCCCGTAAGTTTGTTTTATCTTGTGATAAATTTCAAAGAATTGGTAATATCGGTAAGCGTCAAGAAATGCCTATGAATTATTCTCTTGCTGTTGAACCATTTGATGTTTGGTTTTTTTTATATGGGACCTTTTCCTTTCTCTAATGGATATACTCATATTTTGTTTGCTATTGATTACGTTACTAAGTGGGTAGAGGCTATTCCAACTAGTAGTGCTGATTATAACACTTCCATTAAAATGCTTAAAGAAGTTATTTTCCCTAGGTTTGGAGTCCCTAGATATTTAATGACTGATGGTGGTTCACACTTTATTCATGGTGCTTTCCGCAAAATGCTTGCTAAGTATGATGTTAACCATAGAATTGCATCACCCTATCATCCTCAATCTAGTGGTCAAGTTGAACTTAGCAATAGAGAAATATAATTAATATTACAAAAAATTGTTAATAGGTCTCGAAAGAATTGGTCTAAGAAATTAGATGATGCACTTTGGGCCTACAGAACAGCTTATAATAATCCTATGGGTATGTCTCCCTATAAAATGGTCTATGGAAAAGCTTGTCATTTGCCTCTTGAGTTAGAACATAAAGCATATTGGGCAATTAAAGAACTCAACTATGATTTCAAACTTGCCGGTGAAAAGAGGTTATTTGATATTAGCTCACTAGATGAATGGAGAACCCAAGCTTATGAAAATGCCAAGTTGTTTAAAGAAAAAGTTAAAAGATGGCATGATAAAAGAATTCAAAAGCGGGAGTTCAAAGTGGGAGAATATGTTCTTTTGTACAACTCTCGTTTGAGATTCTTTGCAGGAAAACTTCTCTCTAAATGGGAAGGACCTTATATCATCGAAGAGGTCTATCGTTCTGGAGCTATCAAAATAAATAACGCTGAAGGTACTAACCCGAAGGTGGTCAATGGTCAAAGAATTAAACACTATATCTCAGGTACGCCTATTAATGTTGAAAGCAATATTATCCAAACCATGACATCGGAGGAACATATAAGGGAAACCTTCAGGAACACTCCAGAATCGTGAAAAAAAGGAGGTACGTGATACGGTAAGTAAACGGACTCTGAAAAATTCGCAAAAATATTTTCTGTCAGTTTTGGAATATTACAAAAATTAGGAAAATAAGAAGCAACCAGGAAGGCACCCGAGAAGGGCACAAGACACCTGGGCGCGCCTGGGGGGGCGCGCCCTGGTGGGTTGTGCCCACCTCGGGCACCTTCCCGACTCTGATTTCCTTTCATTCTGCTTGTTTCCCAAGATAAAAATTCTTTATATACCGCCCGAACGTATTGACCACCGTACCATGGAGAATCCTCCTGTTCTTCTTTCTCGTTGTTTTCCTGTCAGATCAAACAAGGCCAAGAAACATGTCTTCCCCCTCTTCCAACAACGAGGAAGGAGATGCTTGGTTGATGAAGATAGAACTCAAAAGGGAGGAACCAAAGGAAGTCATCCAGGAGATCAAGGATAAGGAGGCTACGGTGGATCAAACTCAAGTGGGGAGAGCAAGCCTCACCAATGGAAGAAGAAGATATCCTTAAACCCTACTATGATCATGTTACCCCCACTGAAATCGAAGCTTTTCAGATCATCAAAACGGTTCGTGTGCAAAATAAATATCCCACTCTTGAAAATATTCAGTTACAAGAGCACATCATTGCCCTCCGAAGCGTCATCCGTAGGTTGGAGATCCTCCTAAGCCTGAAGAGTGGAGTTGCACCACCACCTTCATCATGTTCACCAACAAAGGATAACTGAGTATCGGGTATGGGCACTCCCCTTGGCTTGAGCCAAGCTTGGGGGAGGTTGTTGGGGAACGTAGTATTTCAAAAATTTCCTACGATCACGCAAGATCTATCTAGGAGAAGCATAGCAACGAGCGGGAGAGTGTGTCCACGTACCCTCGTAGACCGAAAGCGGAAGCGTTTAGTAACGCGGTTGATGTAGTCGAACGTCTTCGCGATCCAACCGATCCAAGTACCGAACGCACGGCACCTCCGTGATCTGCACACGTTCAGCTCGGTGACGTCCCTCGAACTCTAGATCCAGCTGAGGCCGAGGGAGAGTTTCGTCAGCACGACGGCGTGGTGACGGTGATGATGAAGTTACCGACGCAGGGCTTCGCCTAAGCACTACAACAATATGACCGAGGTGTGTAACTGTGGAGGGGGGCACCGCACACGGCTAAGAATAATCTTGGTTTGTGTGTCTATGGGGTGCCCCTTGGCCACGTATATAAAGGATGGAGGGAGGAGGAGGACGGCCCTCATAGGGTGCGCCCAAAGTGTGGAGTCCTACTAGGACTCCCTAGTCCTAGTAGGATTCCACCTCCCACATGGAATAGGAAAAGGGAAGGGAGAAGGAGAAGGAAGGAAGGGGGCGCCCCCTTTCCCTAGTCCAATTCGGACCAGTCCATGGGGAAGGGGCGCAGCCACCCTTGAGGCCTTTCTCTCCTTTCCCGTATGGCCCATTAAGGCCCTATACGAATTCCCGTAACTCTCCGGTACTCCGAAAAATACCCGAATCACTCAGAACCTTTCCGATGTCCGAATATAGCCTTCCAATATATTGATCTTTACCTCTCGACCATTTCGAGACTCCTCGTCATGTCCGTGATCTCATACGGGACTCCGAACTATCTTTGGTCATCAAATCACATAACTCATAATACAAATCATCATCGAATGTTAAGCGTGCGGACCCTACGGGTTCGAGAACTATGTAGACATGACCGAGACACATCTCCGGTCAATAACCAATAGCGGAACCTGGATGCTCATATTGGCTCCTACATATTCTACGAAGATCTTTATCGGCCAAACCGCATAACAACATACGTTGTTCCCTTTGTCATCGGTATGTTACTTGCCCGAGATTCGATCGTCGGTATCATCATACCTAGTTCAATCTCGTTACTGGCAAGTCTCTTTACTCGTTCCGTAATGCATCATCCCGTAACTAACTCATTAGTCACATTGCTTGCAAGGCTTATAGTGATGTGCATTACCGAGAGGGCCCAGAGATACCTCTCCGATACACGGAGTGACAAATCCTAATCTCGATCTATGCCAACCCAACAAACACCATCGGAGACACCTGTAGAGCATCTTTATAATCACCCAGTTACGTTGTGACGTTTGATAGCACACAAGGTGTTCCTCCGGTATTTGGGAGTTGCATAATCTCATAGTCAGAGGAACATGTATAAGTCATGAAGAAAGCGATAGCAATGAAACTGTAACGATCATAATGCTAAGCTAACGAATGGGTCTTGTCCATCACATCATTCTCCTAATGATGTGATCCCGTCCATCAAATGACAACACATGTCTATGGTTAGGAAACATAACCATCTTTGATAAACGAGCTAGTCAAGTAGAGGCATACTAGGGATACTTATGTTTTGTCTATGTATTCACACATGTACTAAGTTTCCGGTTAATACAATTCTAGCATGAATAATAAACATTTATCATGAAATAAGGAAATAAATAATAACTTTATCATTGCCTCTAGGGCATATTTCCTTCAGTCTCCCACTTGCACTAGAGTCAATAATCTAGTTCACATCGCCATGTGATTTAACACCAATAGTTCACATCACCATGTGATTAACACCCATAGTTCACATCGCTTATGTGACCAACACTCAAAGGGTTTACTAGAGTCAATAATCTAGTTCACATCGCCATGTGATTAACACCCAAAGAGTACTAAGATGTGATCAAGTTTTGCTTATGAGAGAAGTTTAGTCAACGGGTCTGCCATATTCAGATCCGTATGTATTTTGCAAATTTCTATGTCTACAATGCTCTGCACGGAGCAACTCTAGCTAATTGCTCCCACTTTCAGTATGTATCCAGATTGAGACTTTGAGTCATCTGGATCGGTGTAAAAGCTTGCATCGACATAACCTTTTACGACGAACTCTTTTATCACCTCCATAACCGAGAAATATTTCCTTAGTCCTCTTAGGTAACTAAGGATAACTTTGACCGCTATCCAGTGATCTATCCCTGGATCACTATCGTACCTCCTTGCTAAACTCATAGCAAGGCACACAACTGGTCTGGTACATAGCATTGCATACTTTATAGAACCTATGACTGAGGCATAGGGAATGACTTTCATTCTCTTTCTATCTTCTGCCGTGGTCGGGTTTTGAGTCTTACTCAATTTTACACCTTGTAACACAGGCAAGAACTCCTTCTTTGACTGATCCATTTTGAACTTCTTCAAAATCTTGTCAAGGTATGTGCTTTGTGAAAGTCCTATTAAGCGTCTCGATCTATCCCTATAGATCTTGATGCTCAATACTTAAGCAGCTTCACCGAGGTCCTTTTTATTGAAAAATTCTTATTCAAGTATCCTTTTATGCTATCCAGAAATTCTATATCATTTCCAATCAACAATATGTCATCCACATATAATATCAGAAATGATACAGAGCTCCCACTCACTTTCTTGTAAATACAAGCTTCACCATAAGTCAGTATAAAACCATATGCTTTGATCACTTCATCAAAGTGTATATTCCAACTTCGAGATGCATGCACCAGTCCATAGATAGATCGCTGGAGCTTGCACATTTTTTTGCACCTTTAGGATTGACAAAACCTTCTGGTTGCATCATATACAACTTCTTCTTTAAAAATTCCATTAAGGAATGTAGTTTTTACATCCATTTGCCAAATTTCATAATCATAAAATGCGGCAATTGCTAACATGATTCGGACGGACTTAAGCATCGCTACGGGTGAGAAGGTCTCATCGTAGTCAACTCCTTGAACTTGTCGAAAACCTTTTGCAACAAGTCGAGCTTTCTAGACAGTAACATTACCGTCGGCGTCAGTCTTCTTCTTGAAGATCCATTTATATTCTATGGCTTGCCGATCATCAGGCAAATCAACCAAAGTCCACACTTTGTTCTCATACATGGATCCCATCTCAGATTTCATGGCCTCAAGCCATTTTGTGGAATCTGGGCTCATCATCGCTTCCTCATAGTTCGTAGGTTTGTCATGGTCTAGTAACATGACTTCCAGAACAGGATTACCGTACCACTATGGTGCGGAACGTACTCCGGTTGACCTACGAGGTTCGGTAGCAAGTTGATCCGAAGTTTCATGATCATCATTATTAACTTCCTCACTAATTGGTGTAGGCATCACTGGAACTAATTTCTGTGATGAACTACTTTCCAATTCAAGAGAAGGTACCACTACCTCATCAAGTTCTACTTTCCTCCCACTCACTTCTTTCGAGAGAAACTCCTTCTCTTAGAAAGGATCCATTCTTAGCAACGAATATCTTGCCTTTGGATCTGTGATAGAAGGTGTACCCAACAGTTTCCTTTGGGTATCCTATGAAGATGCATTTCTCCGATTTGGGTTCGAGCTTATCAGGTTGAATTTTTTTCACATAAGCATTGCAACCCCAAACTTTAAGAAACGACAGCTTAGGTTTCCTGCTAAACCATAGTTCATACAGTGTCGTCTCAACGGATTTACACGGTGCCCTATTTAACGTGAATGCAGCTGTCTCTAATGCATAACCCCAAAACGATAGTGGTAAATCGGTAAGAGACATCATAGATTGCACTATATCCAATAAAGTACGGTTATGACGTTCGGACACACCATTATGCTGTGGTGTTCCAGGTGGCATGTGTTTGTGAAACTATTCCACATTGTTTTAATTGAAGGCCAAACTCGTAACTCAAATATTCGCCTCTGCGATCAGATCGTAGAAACTTTATTTTCTTGTTACGATGATTCTCTACTTCACTCTGAAATTCTTTTGAACTTTTCAAATGTTTCAGACTTATGTTTCATCAAGTAGATATACCCATATCTGCTCAAATCATCTGTGAAGGTCAGAAAATAACGATACCCGCTGTGAGCCTCAACACTCATCGGACCGCATACATCGATATGTATATTTCCAATAAGTCATTAGCTCGCTCCATTGTTCCGGAGAACGGAGTCTTAGTCATCTTGCCCATGAGGCATGGTTCGCAAGCATCAAATGATTCATAATCAAGTGATTCCAAAAGTCCATCCGAATGGAGTTTCTTCATGCGCTTTACACCAATATGACCTAAACGGCAGTGCCACAAAATATGTTGCATTATCATTATCAACTTTGCATCTTTTGGCATCAATATGGTGAATATGTGTATCACTACGATCGAGATTCAATAAACAATTTATATTGAGTGTATGACCATAGAAGGTTTTATTCATTTAAACAGAACAACAATTATTCTCTGACTTAAATGAATAACCGTATCGCAATAAACATGATCCAATCATATTCATGCTCAACGCAAATACCAAATAACATTTATTTAGGTCCAACACTAATCCCGAAGGTAGAGGGAGTGTGCGATGGTGATCTTATCAACCTTGGAATCACTTCCAACACACATCAGCACCTCGTCATTAACTAGTCTCTGTTCATTTTGCAACTCCTGTTTCGAGTTACTAATGTTAGCAACTGAACCAGTATCAAATACCCAGGGGATACTATGAATACTAGTAAAATACACATCAATAACATGTATATCAAATGTACTTTTGTTCACTTTGCCATCCTTCTTATCCGCCAAATACTTGGGGCAGTTCCGCTTCCAGTGACCAGTCCCTTTGCAGTAGAAGCACTCAGTTTCAGGCTTAGGTCCAGACTTAGGCTTCTTCCCGGGAGTAGCAACTTGCTTGCTATTCTTCTTGAAGTTCCCCTTCTTCCCTTTGCCCTTTTCTTGAAACTAGTGGTCTTGTTAACCATCAACACTTGATGCTCTTTCTTGATTTCTACCTTCGTTGATTTCAGCATCACGAAGAGCTCGGGAATCGTTTTTGTCATCCCTTGTATATTATAGTTCATCACAAAGTTCCAGTAACTTGGTGATAGTGACTAGAGAATTCTGTCAATTACTATCTTATCCGGAAGATTAACTCCCAGTTGATTCAAGCAACTGTAGTAGTCAGACATTCTGAGCACATGCTCACTGGTTGAGTTATTCTCCTCCATCTTGTAGGCAAAGTACTTGTCAGAGGTCTCATACCTCTCGACACGGGCATGAGTCTGAAATACCAATTTCATCTCTTTGGAACATCTCATACGCTCCATGGCATTCAAAATGTTTTTGAAGTCCCGATTCTAAGCCGTAAAGCATGGTGCACTAAACTATTAAGTAGTCATCATATCGAGCTTGCTAAACGTTCATAACGTCTGCATCTGCTCCTGCAATAGGTCTGTCATTTAGCGGTGCATCAAGGACATAATTCTTCTGTGCAGCAAAGAGGATAATCCTCAGATCACGGAACCAGTCCGCATCATTGCTACTATCATCTTTCAACTTAGTTTTCTCTAGGAACATATCAAAAATAAAACAGGGGAGCTATACGCGAGCTATTGATCTACAACATAATTTGCAAATACTACCAGGACTAAGTTCATGATAAATTAAAGTTCAATTAATCATATTACTTAAGAACTCCCACTTAGATAGACATCCCTCTAGTCATCTAAGTGATCACGTGATCCAAATCAACTAAACCATGTCCGATCATCACGTGAGATGGAGTAGTTTTCAATGGTGAACATCACTATGTTGATCATATCTACTATATGATTCACGCTCGACCTTTCGGTCTCAGTGTTCCGAGGCCATATCTGCATATGCTAGGCTCGTCAAGTTTAACCCGAGTATTCCGCATGTGCAAAACTGTCTTGCACCCGTTGTATTTGAACGTAGAGCCTATCACACCCGATCATCACGTGGTGTCTCAGCACGAAGAACTTTCGCAATGGTGCATACTCAGGGAGAACACTTGTACCTTGAAATTTAGTGAGAGATCATCTTATAATGCTACCACCGTACTAAGCAAAATAAGATGCATAAAAGGATTAACATCACATGCAATTCAATATGTGACATGATATGGCCATCATCATCTTGTGCTCTTGATCTCCATCATCGAAGCACCGTCATGATCGCCATCGTCACCGGCACCCCAGCATGATCTCCATCGTCACCGGCGCTCCAGCATGATCTCCATCGTAGCATCGTTGTCGTCTCGCCAACTTATTGCTTTTACGACTATCGCTACCGCTTAGTGATAAAGTAAAACAATTACATGGCGATTGCATTGCATACAATAAAGCGACAACCATATGGCTCCTACCGGTTGCCGATAACTCTGTTACAAAACATGATCATCTCATACAACAAATTATATCACATCATGTCTTGACCATATCACATCACAGCAAGCCCTGCAAAAACAAGTTAGACGTCCTCTACTTTGTTGTTGCAAGTTTTACGTGGCTGCAACGGGCTTCTAGCAAGAACCGTTCTTACCTACGCATCAAAACCACAACATGGTGTAGTGATTGCTTTTTGATCTTCTAAAAGAACCCTCTTCATTGAAACCGATTCAACTAAAGTGTGAGAGACAGACACCCGCCAGTCACCTTTAAGCAACGAGTGCTCGCAGCGGTGAAACCAGTCTCGCGTAAGCGTACGCGTAATGTCGGTCCGGGCCGCTTCATCTCACAATACAGCTGAACCAAGTAACAACTAGTAACGGCAAGCAATATGTATACACCCACACCCACAACTCCTTTGTGTTCTACTCATGCAAATAACATCTACGCATAGACCTGGCTCGGATGCCATTGTTGGGGAACGTAGTATTTCAAAAATTTCCTACGATCACGCAAGATCTATCTAGGAGAAGCATAGCAACGAGCGGGAGAGTGTGTCCACGTACCCTCGTAGACCGAAAGCGGAAGCGTTTAGTAACCCGGTTGATGTAGTCGAACGTCTTCGCGATCCAACCGATCCAAGTACCGAACGCACGGCACCTCCGTGATCTGCACACATTCAACTCGGTGACGTCCCTCGAACTCTAGATCCAGCTGAGGCCGAGGGAGAGTTTCGTCAGCACGACGGCGTGGTGACGGTGATGATGAAGTTACCGACGCAGGGCTTCGCCTAAGCACTACGACAATATGACCGAGGTGTGTAACTGTGGAGGGGGGCACCGCACACGGCTAAGACAAATCTTGGTTTGTGTTGTAGGGTAACGCAGCAGAAAACAAAAATTTTCCGACCTACGCACCAGCCCAGGACCACTATGGAGACTGCATACAAGGTTTGATCATTTTCGTTACCGACTCGAAGCGCAGCGGAAGTAGAGTCGATGACGATCGGCGGTGCAGATCCCCGCAGCTAGGATTTACAACCTCCCAACCGCGAGGATGTATACCCTCGTCTTCCCTTCGGACAGCCCTCCGGGAGGCTGTCGAACAGTCCCCCAGACGATGTCGCGGACAGCCCTTCGGGAGGACCTTCGAAACTCGAACGGTCACTCGGACAGCCCTTCGGGAGGACTCACAGAACTCGGACCGTCACTTGGATAGCCCTTCGGGAGGCACTCTCAAACAGCCCCTCGGGCACTAAGATCGAAACTACGACCTCTCTAGAGAGTTGCACACATACGGTGTCATCTATCCGGCAGGGCTTCGCCGTCCAGAACTAGTTCCCACCGGAACCCAGACAGCCTTTCGGCTCTACGAAACTATTTCGCTGGGAGGGAGAGAGAATGCCAGATCATGCATGGCTTGTGTGAGAGCTAAGGATGGGGAAATGGCTGCCAAGATCACTCCTATATATAGGCTAGCCAAGGGGTAAAATTGTCACACAAAAACCCCAAAGTGCCCTTGGAATATCCCTTTCCAAAAGGGAATATGCCATATGGGAGTGCCATGTGGAGCACCATGGTGCTCCACCTCCTTGGCCGGCCACCCTTGGGGGGGGACCCCCCCCATGAGGTGCCATGCCCTCCTTCCCCTTCTAGAAGGCCCTTTTGGAATTTCCAAAAAGGTGCTTTCCATAAAATTCCCAAAAAGCACTTTCACTATTCACGACGACATTTTTCAGCGTCCGTTCGATATGAAAATATTTATGTGGGCTTAGAACATTTCCAGTACCCACTAAAATAATTTTCAATGCGTTCTGGAACAATTCCAGTTTAGTGATTTCATCTGCGAAAAGCATCTGAAGCGGTTCCGGCAGCCCCGGAACATTTCTGGTTTTTCTTCCAGAAAATTCCCAGAAGTTTCCAGAATGATTCTGGTATCCTCCAAGAATTATCAGGCATGTGCCGAAACCATTTTGACTTAATGGTATCCCCTGAAACAACTTTTCAGTTTCACCGGAACTCATCCGGTGACCTCTCTCTGCGGAACTTTTCCGCTGTCCGAAACTTTTCGGTGTCCGAAACTTTTTCGGTGATTTTCTCTCAGACTCCCTATCTAGTATTCAGCAGATAGATGACCCTTAAGCGTGTGACCCTATAGGTTCGGTGAAGTATAGACATGACACGGAACCCCTTCCGATCAATGATCAACATCGGAGCCGTGGACACCCATATTGACCCCTATACCCACACGAATGAATATTCGAGTGAACCTCCAGTTGCCGTGTGCTATTCCTGTTGCTTCGTGATATGTGACAAATACCCGAGGTGAGACATGTTGGCATTCCCGTGGATCAACACTTGTCCACTATGCTAGTTACCTCGTTACCGGTATTGTTCTCTTTTCTCGTTACCATGTTTCGGCATCCCCGTGATCAAATCACAAAGTGTCTGGCCAGACGATGATGGATACCGTAACACCGAGAGGGCCCAGAGATATCTCTCCATCGCCGGAGGAGCAAATCCCAATCTTGAGCTATCAAGTTACTTGACACACTTTTCCATGAACCCGTAAGCCGCCGTAATAGCCACCCATTTACGGATGACGTTTAACAAACCCCAAAGTTCATGAAGCAAGCATGAAGAAACTCGATACTCTCATGGTCTAAGGAATCATGCAAACATTAACCATCTCTGTGTTATTAACCATTAACTTGTGACGAAAGAACCTCATAGCATAACATCAATCGGGTCGATTCAACACAAATGTTCTGTTAACATTGTGCCCTCAAAATTGCTAGCATAGTCATGCCCATGATCAGGAAAACAGGATCATCATGCAATACTTGAGCCAGTCATAGAGGCTTGACTAGGAATACATTTTATCATTTATTATTCCACACGTGCATATGAGTCTTCCTCCGAGCCTCGTTTTATTTGCAGACTCGAGAACCATAGGAGTTATAGCATGGAACATAAACCTAATTATGAACAGGGAGATAATCAATAACATTTATTATTGCCTCTAGGGCATATCTCCTACAGACTCCCACTTGCACTAGAGTCAATAATCTAGTTAATGCTAATGCACTTTACACCTGTGGCACACCGGTGTAAATATGCTTCGCTTGTGGTATAGCCTGAATGTCCAACGGATCTGACGACTTCAGCTCCGTGTGTATCTTTGCATATCCTCGCGTCTTCACGCTTTCACAAAATTCATATTTTGTGTGGACTTGGCTTGGTATGTATGCGAATCACAGGTCGAACCTGGATTCCTCAGACTGAGTTATGGAGCAACTACTTGCAGTAGTGTCCCATTGACAAAAGCCATCTTGGAACCATACTAAGTTCATGAATGAACTATATGATTCAACATCTTCTTTGTCGCTTTTAAAGGCGGCAACATACTTTGCCTCTGTTATAGAATTCGCCACAGTAACTTGTTTGGAACAATTTCCAACTAACGTGCCACCATATTGTGTATTGCACAAAACCCTTAACATAAATCAAAAATCGCTTGGAGCATGGATGAAGACTGTATCGATGTAACCTTGTACAACGAACTCTTCATGATCTCCGCTTGCGAGAAAACATGTCATCAGTGCTACTATAGTACTTAATGACCCTTTTTCACTGTTGTCCCATGATCAGTACTTTTGATCACTTTGGTATCTATACTTGCAACAACTTTGGGAGTATTGGACATATCTGGTTGTTTTTACATACCATGGAATACATGATTAATCCAAACACAAGAGTGTGTGGAATCTCCATCATGTATTTTGCTCATCAGTCTTTTGGGACACCGAGTCTTGCAAAAACTCTTTCCATGTGACTTCGGCAAGAATCACTCCTTGACGTTTTTAATGCTAAAAGGTTTTAGCATCTTGTCAATATGTATCTTTGCTCAGCCCCATTAGGTAAATCTATCTCCATAGATCATCATGCCTAATATAAAGGCTATTTAGCCCAAGCACTTCATCGAAAAACTATTTTCAAATGAAGTCCTAATTCATGTCAAGAAATTTATTTCCAATTAACAATGTGTCAAGCACACAACGTTTTTTAGAAATTTTATTATGCTCCCACTTACTTTCTTGAATCATAAGCATCTTCGTTACCCATTGATGAAGTCAAAACCTTTTTGACCATTTCATCAAAGCGAAGATTCCAACTCCATTTTGCTCTCTTCTGTCCATTGCTGGAACTCTGAAGTATGCACATTCACTAGCATCCTCTGGATCGACAAAATACTTTGGACTGTATCACTCACAAGTCCTAGGTTGCATTTCCATCTTATGGAAATCCTTTTGGCATCCATGTTTCATATCTCATGACTGAAATATGTATTAATTGCTAGTTCAAGCCGAACCGACTTTAAGCATCGCTACGGTGAAACAATCTCATCGTAGTCAACTCCTTGAACTTGTATATTGCAACAAGTCGAGCTTTATGGATAAAACATTTTTATCCGTATCAGTTTTAAGTTCCATAAATATTCGTCAGACTCTAAGTCTTCCGAAAGGTGTATCAAGGTTTTAATCTTGAATCACTTATATGGAAACTATCTCGGATTGTATTGGCATTTAGCCAATTCCGGAGTCAGGGCCCATCAACGCTTCCTTGTGTATCGTAGGTATACTGTTGTCTAACAACAATATCTCGTTTGCGCACCTGAGAGGTTTGCACGAGCCTTGCCTACGTGGTTCAGCTGCAAGTTCGACTGAAGTCCATACATTTTATTGTAGAGACTTCCGTATCAGTCGCAGTAGGAAACTCCGGAATCACTTCCAAGGTTCCTTTCCTTTGACCTGATGACGAAGATACTGGTTATCTCGTCGAGTTGCACTGTCCTCCCACTCACCTTTTGCAAGGACAATTCTCTTTAGAAGCATACCGTTTTGTGGCAAAAACCTTTGCCTCGGTATAGTGGTGGGGGAATACCCAATGACTTGGGATAACCTACAAAGTAGCACTTGTCTGATTTGGAATAGGTTTGTAACCTTTTACACAAGCCCCATATTCCAAATGTTAAGAAAAGATATAACATGGTTGGGCGTACCATACCATGGTGTCATTTCAACAGACCTGATGGAGCTCTTTTCAGTGTAAAAGCCGTAGTCTCTAAAGCATCACCTTTTAAAAGGGATAATGGCAAATTTATTTATGTCATCTTTGATCTTACCATGTCATAAATGGTTCGATTACATCTTCACGGACTTTCCACTCACAGTGGTGTTCCGGGTGGTGTAAGTTATGAAACTCTTTTCACAACTCATCAGACATTCGCTAAACTTGTAACTCAAATATTTCTTTCTGCAATCGAATTGTAGAAACATAATTTTCTTGTTACAATAACTTCTACTTCATTTTGAAAACCTTTCAAATGATTTCAAAAGATCCAGACTTACGTCTCATCAAGTAAATATCCATATATCTACTTGAGTCATTTCTGAAGATAGATAAATCCACTACTTGCAACAACATTTATCGGACTACATACATCAAAATGTATGATCACCAATAAGTTCTTTGCTCGTTCCTTATTGCCTGTGAATGGTATTTCAGTCACTTCACTTTTCGGAGGAAAGTTGCAAGTGTCAGGTGATTCAAAATCAAACGACTTCAAAAATCCATCATAATGGAATTTTCCATGCGGGTTTCTCCAATGTGACCAAATGCAGTGCCACACTTGTGTGGTATTCTTTTAGTCTTATGACATTTAGCGTCAGTGTTATGGATGTATCATATTACCATCAATATTCATAACATACGTCTCATCGATGATGGAAGTATGGCCCTCATGTTATTCATAATACTGAACAACAATTGTTCTTCTATGAACAATTCTTTTGCAACAAACATTGTGCAAAGGCCTAGAGTGTATGAAACTCTAAAATGAATTATGAAAGTAAACCCAGAGGTAATGTATTATTATCAATATTCATAACATACATCTCATTCATAATGAAAGTATGGCCCTTATGTTATTCATAACATCGAACATCAAAAGTTCTCTTATAAACAAACTTCTTGCAAGATACCTTATGCAATGGGCTAGAGTTTGTGAAACTCCAAACGAATTATAAAAATAAATACAGACGGTAATACACCGATGGAAGGTATAGTAACATTTACTATGTTCCCCGTGTATACCTAAAACTCATTTCTGGCTAGTCTTTCAGGCCATAGTAGTTCTTACATCGAGTTGCAACAGAAAGCAATCGAGCGGGTATCTTTGTGATTAACTCACAATACCCAAGAATCAGTGATTAACAATTTAATCATAATTCCCAAGGACTATATCTTTGACCAGCCTTCTATACATCAAAAACTTGTATGACATTCATACATGAGCTGGATATTCCAGTCTCCTTTCTTTCTGCCTTTATACTTCTAACAGTTTAACTTTCAGTTTTTCTCCTACTCTCAGAAAAAGCACCGAACTTAAGAGTGGCGTTAGCCCCGGACTTCCTAGGTGTGAAAGTCTTACTAACACCCTTCGGAAACTTCCTTTCTCTTTAAGTTGTTGTTTTATTCACCTTTCATCATATGACAGGCGTTCTTCTGGATCCCTCTCTTATCAGTCTAATGCATAGTAAACTCCTTTACTAATAGTTTGCAAACAAACATTGCTTTGGCTATCTCATATCTTTTAGCCTTTGTCTGTCTCTGAAAATAATTTTCAGATTCCATGAATATCACATAACTATCCAAACTTTCGAAGTTTGGGTCTCATGGAAACAAACATATTGCGCTTGACTGAAATGGAATTCTAGCTTTTGGATCAACGGACGAGAGTCACATGATCCATAGCATAAGCGAGAGAATACCGAAAGTATGCGATAGGACAAAGTCCTTCTCGGCACTCTTGAGGACAATCCTCACATTACGTTACCAACCGTAAAGTTTTAACCAGATATTTAACAGCTATTCAATTTTAATAGGGAAGGTGGAAATGCAAGCCATTATTCTACAACTATTATGCAAATCACACTTAGACAGTGTTCAAAATTAATTGCACTGAGAATTAAAAGAATTAATTCTACAGTGCGCTCCCACTCAAATCAATATCTCTCATAATTGATTGTGAGTGATTCAAGATCCGCATTTCAATTCAACGCCATTGATGGTAGCATCACTGATGACGAAAATCTCAATCGGTAGGCAAACTTGCCAATCACATCTCTATGTGACTCTTGTTCATCTTTCGATGCGTGTGTTCCGAGCTCATGACTTTCATGCCTGAACGTCAAGACAACCAAGTGATCTCGCTGCGAGGTCTCAACTCACCCGCCTCACACATCCCTAATCGTTCGTAAGGGATAAACATCTCAGGCAATTCATAATAGCATGATATGGTATAGCCCTTTCTGACGGAGAAGTCTTGTATTTCTTCGTCTTCGGCATTTGCGTCGGTGTTCACCTTCGCGAAGATTGCCACCACCTTGTCGATGCACCAGATAATATTGCTATCCCTATAGCTAATAAAATAAGTGCATTACACAAGGTTGACACGCAGGTCATTTAAAGTGCAATCATATGGCTCCAGCCATCATGCCAAATCATGACACGCAGGTCATGTTAATCAATTTACATCATATAGTCATCTCATACATAATCAAATTATTATGAGCACTGCTATACCACATCACATGCACATGCAAACCCTCCTGCAAAACCAAGTTAGACGTCTCTAATCGGTTCATGCAAAAACTTGTTTTACGTGGCTTCTAAGGTTTCGAAACAAACCGAAGCTACCAACGTCCATCATCAAGTATGATAATTCAAGCGCTAGTTTAACAATGCGGGGTGTATGAAAACCGAGATAATAAAATCTCCAGCCCCATACTGAACTTCGTCATATGCATGACCCCCGTGCAGATCATATCTGCATTGCCCTTTCGTCTGCGAAACATCCATCTTTCTTTGACTAAAGTGGAACCCAAAGAACTGTTAGCACTTCGTTAATCTGTCAATCAGCATACTCAGGAGCAGCATGAAAGGATCGCGGATTGCCAGAACTTTGTGAGATTCCACAATGCTGTCAAGATCAGGACTACGCAAATTCAAGGGAAGCAACAAGAACATCGGGTAACAGATTTCATCTGCTACCCGCACAAATAATTTTCAGTAATAGAACTCATCTACTACCTAATTATATTGTGCAACACCCATACATCTCCATGTATTCTAGATCGCAACCTGCATCTACGCATAGCACGGCTCATGATGCCACTGTAGGGTAACACAGCAGAAAACAAAAATTTTCCGACCTACGCACCAGCCCAGGACCACTATGGAGACTGCATACAAGGTTTGATCATTTTCGTTACCGACTCGAAGCGCAGCGGAAGTAGAGTCGATGACGATCGGCGGTGCAGATCCCCGCAGCTAGGATTTACAACCTCCCAACCGCGAGGATGTATACCCTCGTCTTCCCTTCGGACAGCCCTCCGGGAGGCTGTCGAACAGTCCCCCAGACGATGTCGCGGACAGCCCTTCGGGAGGACCTTCGAAACTCGAACGGTCACTCGGACAGCCCTTCGGGAGGACTCACAGAACTCGGACCGTCACTTGGACAGCCCTTCGGGAGGCACTCTCAAACAGCCCCTCGGGCACTAAGATCGAAACTACGACCTCTCTACAGAGTTGCACACATACGGTGTCATCTATCCGGCAGGGCTTCGCCGTCCAGAACTAGTTCCCACCGGAACCCAGACAGCCTTTCGGCTCTACGAAACTATTTCGCTGGGAGGGAGAGAGAATGCCAGATCATGCATGGCTTGTGTGAGAGCTAAGGATGGGGAAATGGCTGCCAAGATCACTCCTATATATAGGCTAGCCAAGGGGTAAAATTGTCACACAAAAACGCCAAAGTGCCCTTGGAATATCCCTTTCCAAAAGGGAATATGCCATATGGGAGTGCCATGTGGAGCACCATGGTGCTCCACCTCCTTGGCCGGCCACCCTTGGGGGGGGACCCCCCCCATGAGGTGCCATGCCCTCCTTCCCCTTCTAGAAGGCCCTTTTGGAATTTCCAAAAAGGTGCTTTCCATAAAATTCCCAAAAAGCACTTTCACTATTCACGACGACATTTTTCAGCGTCCGTTCGATATGAAAATATTTATGTGGGCTTAGAACATTTCCAGTACCCACTAAAATAATTTTCAATGCGTTCTGGAACAATTCCAGTTTAGTGATTTCATCTGCGAAAAGCATCTGAAGCGGTTCCGGCAGCCCCGGAACATTTCTGGTTTTTCTTCCAGAAAATTCCCAGAAGTTTCCAGAATGATTCTGGTATCCTCCAAGAATTATCAGGCATGTGCCGAAACCATTTTGACTTAATGGTATCCCCTGAAACAACTTTTCAGTTTCACCGGAACTCATCCGGTGACCTCTCTCTGCGGAACTTTTCCGCTGTCCGAAACTTTTCGGTGTCCGAAACTTTTTCGGTGATTTTCTCTCAGACTCCCTATCTAGTATTCAGCAGATAGATGACCCTTAAGCGTGTGACCCTATAGGTTCGGTGAAGTATAGACATGACACGGAACCCCTTCCGATCAATGATCAACATCGGAGCCGTGGACACCCATATTGACCTCTATACCCACACGAATGAATATTCGAGTGAACCTCCAGTTGCCGTGTGCTATTCCTGTTGCTTCGTGATATGTTACAAATACCCGAGGTGAGACATGTTGGCATTCCCGTGGATCAACACTTGTCCACTATGCTAGTTACCTCGTTACCGGTATTGTTCTCTTTTCTCGTTACCATGTTCCGGCATCCCCGTGATCAAATCACAAAGTGTCTGGCCAGACGATGATGGATACCATAACACCGAGAGGGCCCAGAGATATCTCTCCATCGTCGGAGGAGCAAATCCCAATCTTGAGCTATCAAGTTACTTGACATACTTTCCCATGAACCCGTAAGCCGCCGTAATAGCCATCCATTTACGGATGACGTTTAACAAACCCCAAAGTTCATGAATCAAGCATGAAGAAACTCGATACTCTCATGGTCTGAGGAATCATGCAAACGTAAACTATCTCTGTGTTATTAACCATTAACTCATGACGAATGTATCTCATAGCATAACATCAATCGGGTCGATTCAACACAAATGTTCTGTTAACATTGTGCCCTCAAAATTGCTGGCATGGTCATGCCCATGATCAGGAAAACAGGATCATCATGCAATACTTGAGCCAGTCATAGAGGCTTGACTAGGAATACATTTTATCATTTATTATTCCACACGTGCATATGAGTCTTCCTCCGAGCCTCGTTTTATTTGCAGACTCGAGAACCATAGCAGTTATAGCATGGAACATAAACCTAATTATGAACAGGGAGATAATCAATAACATTTATTATTGCCTCTAGGGCATATCTCCTACATGTGTGTCTATGGGGTGCCCCTTGGCCACGTATATAAAGGATGGAGGGAGGAGGAGGCCGGCCCTCATAGGGTGCGCCCAAAGTGTGGAGTCCTACTTGGACTCCCTAGTCCTAGTAGGATTCCACCTCCCACATGGAATAGGAAAAGGGGAAGGGAGAAGGAGAAGGAAGGAAGGGG
Organism: Thinopyrum elongatum; assembly: GCA_011799875.1. Lineage (NCBI taxonomy): Eukaryota > Viridiplantae > Streptophyta > Magnoliopsida > Poales > Poaceae > Thinopyrum > Thinopyrum elongatum. The sequence continues at coordinate 43,725,627 of CM022298.1, read as the reverse complement.
GCGCCCCCTTTCCCTAGTCCAATACGGACCAGTCCATGGGGAAGGGGCGCAGCCACCCTTGAGGCCTTTCTCTCCTTTCCCGTATGGCCCATTAAGGCCCAATACGAATTCCCGTAACTCTCCGGTACTCCGAAAAATACCCGAATCACTCGGAACCTTTCCGATGTCCGAATATAGCCTTCCAATATATCGATCTTTACCTCTCGACCATTTCGAGACTCCTCGTTATGTCCGTGATCTCATCCGGGACTCCGAACTATCTTCGGTCATCAAATCATATAACTCATAATACAAATCATCATCGAACGTTAAGCGTGCGGACCCTACGGGTTCGAGAACTATGTAGACATGACCGAGACACATCTCTGGTCAATAACCAATAGCGGAACCTGGATGCTCATATTGGCTCCTACATATTCTACGAAGATCTTTATCGGTCAAACCGCATAACAACATACGTTGTTCCCTTTGTCATCGGTGTGTTACTTGCCCGAGATTCGATCGTCGGTATCATCATACCTAGTTCAATCTCGTTACCGGCAAGTCTCTTTACTCGTTCCGTAATGCATCATCCCATAACTAACTCATTAGTCACATTGCTTGCAAGGCTTATAGTGATGTGCATTACCGAGAGGGCCCAGAGATACCTCTCCGATACACGGAGTGACAAATCCTAATCTCGATATATGCCAACCCAACAAACACCATCGGAGACACCTGTAGAGCATCTTTATAATCACCCAGTTACGTTGTGATGTTTGATAGCACACAAGGTGTTCCTCCGGTATTCGGGAGTTGCATAATCTCATAGTCAGAGGAACATGTATAAGTCATGAAGAAAGCAATAGCAATGAAACTGTAACGATCATAATGCTAAGCTAACGAATGGGTCTTGTCCATCACATCATTCTCATAATGATGTGATCCCGTCCATCAAATGACAACACATGTCTACGGTTAGGAAACATAACCATCTTTGATAAACGAGCTAGTCAAGTAGAGGCATACTAGGGATACTTATGTTTTGTCTATGTATTCATACATATACTAAGTTTCCGGTTAATACAATTCTAGCATGAATAATAAACATTTATCATGAAATAAGGAAATAAATAATAACTTTATTATTGCCTCTAGGGCATATTTCCTTCAGAGGTGCCTCGGTATTGTATCACATCACTATCTTTGCTTTTATCTATTTTAGTTCAATCCTTAGTTTTCTTATGATTTAGTTGAATAAAAGTTTAGTTTTATCCTTTCTTTTCTAGTGCTTGCCTAGTGATCTATCTATGTAATCGTGTGCGAGATATAATAAAGATTAGTTTGATTTTTTTCTCTTTACTTTTTGTTTCAATCAAAATAAAGAAAGGAAATAAATGAATAAGATCATATGCTAATCTTATGTTGAGTAATGACATCACATAATGAAAAGTATAAGTAGTAAAATCTATTGGAGATTGACAAACATAGCATTGGTCAATGATGCAATTCATGAAAAAGTTAATAAGGGAAGAGAAGATTCGCATGCAAATATACTATCTTGGACATCTTTTATGATTGTGAGCCCCCATAAAAATATTATATGCCAAAATTGTTGACATTGGACAAGGAAGACAATGCAATGATTTATACTTGTTCATATTCATATAGAAGTTATATTGTCATAGATCCTTTAACATGTGGTGCTTGCTCCATATCTTTTCTAGCCAAAAATTCCGCACTAAGTAGAGATACTACTTGTGCATCCAAAACCCTTATACCCAAATCTTTTTTGAGAGTCCACCATACCTACCTATGGATTGAGTAAGATCCTTCAAGTAAGTTGTCATCGGTGCAATAAGGCAATAAAAATTGCTTCTAAATGTGTTGGATCGATTAGTGTAAGAGAAAATTGAGCGTTGTACGAACTTGTGATGGCAAAATAATAAAGGCAACATACTGCATAATAAAGGTTGCTATCATAAGGGGCAATATAACGTGACATTCTTTTGCACTAAGGGATTTGGCATGAAAACAAAAATCGCATGGCAACCTCTGCTTCCCTCTGCGAAGGGCCTATCTTTTACTTTTATGCAAGAGTCAAAGTATTCTTCCCTATTCCTTTTTATTTTCTCTTTTTGCAAGCATCATGTGGTGAGGAAATATCTAGGCACATATATCTAGTTGGATATGGATGAATATGAGTTATTATTGTGGACATCACCCTTGAGGTGAATACGTTGGGAGGAGAAACTAAAAGCCCCTATCTTTCTATGTGTCCGGTTGAAACTTTTTGTTCATGTGTATGCGGTGAGTGTTAGCAATCTTAGAAGATTATATGATGGTTGAGTAGTTGGACTTGCCAAAAGGCTCGGATACGAGACCCTTCCTGAAAAGATGATGAATTGTAGTTGCAAAGTTGACTAAGAACATAGTTTGTTGGTTTTCAATAAAGTGTATGCTTCTACTTTGATATTGTGATGAATTGTTACTTGTTCATGAGATGTTATATGCTAAAGTTCTGTGATAGAGTATTATGATAAAGTTTGTTGCTGTTATAATAATATGCATGATAACCCACAAGTGTAGGGGATCGTTTGTAGCCTTTTTCGATAAGTAAGAGTGTCGAACCCAACGAGGAGCTAAAGGCTGAACAAATATTCCCTCAAGTTCTATCGACCACTGATACAACTCTACGCACACTTAACATTTGCTTTACCTAAAACAAGTATGAAACTATTTTTCAAGAATAAAACTATGAGTACTTTGTGAGAAAATAAAAGTTAGTTGTTTAGTAAAAAGGTTTTTGTCAACAAGAAGGTTATTTGTCCCCTGGCAATCGATAACTAGACCGGTAATCATTCTTGCAATTTTATATGAGGGAGAGGCATGAGCTAACATACTTTCTCTACTTGGATCATATGCACTTATGATTGGAGCTCTAGCAAGCATCCGCAACTACCAAAGATCATTAAGGTCGTGAAACCCAACCATAGCATTAAGTATCAAGTCCTCTTTATTCCCATACGCCATACCCCACTTACTCGGACCTCTGTATTCTATCACTCACGCCACCCACCATAAGCGAACCATGAACATATTGCAACACCCTACAGCGGGGACCCCTCATGTTTGCGCGAGACGGAGGGCACCGTAGGACAACACCATAAATAAAATATACACTCATACCAACCAAGATCACGATTAGCCCATAAGATAAAACAAATCTACTCAAACATCATAGGATAGCCATAGATCATTGGGAAATAATATATGGAGTTGAGCACCATGTTTAAGTAAAGATTACAGCGGGGAGAAGGGGTGTTAGACCGGTGCATAGAGGGGGAGAAAGTTGGTGTTGACGGTAGCAAGATTGTTGATGTAGATCGCCGTCACGATCCTAGCCCCGGCGGCACTCCGACTCCACTGGGAGAGAGGGGGAGAGAGCCCCCTCCTTCTTATTCTTCCTTGGCACCCCCTAGATGGGAGGAGAGTTCCCCCTCTGGTCCATGGCCTCCATGGCGGCGGAGGGGCGGGAGCCTCTTCGAGATTGGATCTCCCTCTCTGTTCTCTTCTATTTCGCGCTCCCCAGATCTGGCCCTTCATCGTTTCTTAAATTCCCGGAGATCCGTAACTCTGATTGCACTGAAATTTTTACACGATTTTTTTCCATAAATTTTATTTCTTGCGTCCGAAGAAGGGCCCCAACCGACTTTCGAGGAGGCCATAAGACACCTAGGGGCGCCAGGGGGGTGCCCGACATGCCCTGATGGGTTATGGAGGCCGTGGGCCTCCGTTTGCGTTTATTCCACGTCCCAAAAATCACATATATTCCAAAATAATTATCCGTAAATTTTTATCGTGTTTGGACTTCTTTTGATATGGATTTTCTGTGAAACAAAAAACATGCAACAAACAGGAACTGGCACTGGGCACTGGATCAATAGGTTAGTCCAATAAATCATATAAAATGTTGCCAAAAATATGTGAAAGTTGTATAATATTGGCATGAAACAATAAAAAATTATAGATACGTCAGAGACATATCAGCATCCCCAAGCTTAACTCCTGCTCGTCCTCGAGTAGGTAAATGATAAAAAAGATAATTTTTGATGTGGAATGCTACCTAGCATAAACTTGAGCATATATATAATCATGGCATGAATATTAAGACATAAGTGATTCAAAGCAGTAGTCTATAATTTGACATAAAGACATCAATACTTAGGCATCCCAACAAGCAATCATGTCTTTCAAAATATCAGCGTTAAAGAAAGTTATCCCTATAAAATCATATAGTCTTGTCATGCTCTGTCTTCTTAACACAAAGTATTTATCATGCACAACCCCGATGACAAGCTGAGCAATTGGTTCATACTTTTTAACACGCTTCAGCTTTTTCAACTCCCACGCAATACATGAGCGCAAGCCATGTATATAGCACTATGGGTGGGATAGAGTATGATGATAAGGGTAAATAAAGAGAAGACAAAAAAGTAAGAAAGTCTCACATCAACGCGGCTAACCAACGAGCTATGGAGATGCCCATCAATTGATATCAATGTGAGGAGTAGGGATTGCCATGCAACGAATGCACTAAGAGCTATAAGTGTATGAAAGCTCAACATGAAAACTAACTGGGTGTGCATCAAAATCTATAATGAAAAATTCCCACTAGTATATGAAAGTGACAACATAGGAGACTCTCCATATGAAAAACATGGTGCTACTTTGAAGCACAAGTGTGGAATTAGCATGCCCCTTCTCTCTTTGTCATTTTTTTTTCTTCTTTTTTTTCTTCTTCTTTTTCTCTCTCTTTGTCTGGAGTCTCATCCCGACTTGTGGGGGAATCATAGTCTCCATCATCCTTTCCTCACTGGGGAAATGCTCTAATAATGAAAATTGATGATCATCACACTTCTATTTACTTACAACTCAATATTACAACTCGATACCTATAACAAAATATGACTCTATATGAATGCCTCTAGAAGTGTACCAGGATGTGAAATGATCTAGCATAACAACGATATCAAAAAATGGACAAGCCATGGAAATATCATGCTAGCTATCTTACGATCATGCAAAGCAATAAGACAATGAGTTCTGAAGTCATCAAAATGGAAGGTGGAAGTTGCATGACAATATATCTCGGAACGGCTATGGAAAGGCCATAATAGGTAGGTATGGTGGCTGTTTTGAGGAAGATATAATAAGGCTTATGTGTGATAGAGCGTATCATATCACGGGGTTTGGATGCACCTGCGAAGTTTGCACCACATCTCGAGGTGAGAAAGGGCAATGCGCGGTACCGTATAGGCTAGCAAATTGCGGAAAGATAAGAGTGCGTATAATCCATGGACTCACATTAGTCATAAAGAACTCATATACTTATTGCAAAAGTTTATTAGCCCTCAAAGCAAAGTACTACTATGCATGCCCCTAGGGGGATAGATTGGTAGGAAAAGACCATCGCTCGTCCCCGACCGCCACTCATAAGGAAGACAATCAATAATAAATCATGCTCCAACTTCATAGCATAACGAGAGACTATACGTGCATGCTTCGGGAATCACAATCCCTAACACCAGTATTCCTACTAACCACAACCGTTTACTAGTACCTCCCACATATTACCATCTCTATATCGCAAAATTATTGCAAGGAATCTAACATATCATATTCAGTGATCCATAAGTTTTATGTAGGATTTCATGACTAACCATGCAAATGACCAATTCCTTTTGACTCTCTAAATAGATATAAGTGAAGCAAGAGAGTTTAACTCTTTCTACAAAAGGCCATGCCCTGATAAATATAAGTGAATCAAAAGAGCATTCTACGAATAACGGTTTTCTATGTGAAGAGAAACAGGCAATCCAAACTTCAAATGATATAAGTGAAGCACATGAAGCATTCTATAAAGCCATACTCAAAAGATATAAGTGAAGTGCAATGAGCATTCTATAAATCAACCATGGACTATCTCATACCAGCATGGTGCATAAAAGAAAAATAAAAACTAAACACAAAAGATGCTCCAAGATTTACACATATCACATGAACGAAACAAAAACGAAAACATACCGATACTTGTTGAAGAAAGATGGGATGCCTTCCGGGGCATCCCCAAGCTTAGACGCTTGAGTCTCCTTGAATATTTACTTGGGGTGCCTTTGGCATCCCCAATCTTTAGCTCTTTCCTCTCCTCCTTGTTCTCATATCGAGACCTCCTCGATCTTTGATCACTTCATCCACACAAAACTCAATAGAAAACTCGTGAGATCTGTTAGTATAATAATGCAAATCACTACTTTAAGTACTGTTGAAAACCAATTCATATTTTGTTTTTGCATTATATCTACTGTAATATAACTTTTCCATGGCTTATACCACCGATACAATCGATAGTTTCATCAAAACGAGCAAAACAATGCATCAAAAACAGAATCTGTCAAAAACAGGATAGTCTGTAGTAATCTGAACATTCACCATACTTCTGTAACTCAAAAAATTCTGAAAAATTAGGAAAAAATTAAAAATTTTGTATAGAAATACTGTGCAAGAAGTTTCAGAAACTTTTGAAGTTCCAGTAAAAAAATTAAAATCACGCACTACAGCCAAAGTTTCTGTTTTTGCACCGCACATACCAACAAGCAATCTAATCACCCTAAAGGCAAATCTTGGCACATTATTTTTATAATACAATGGATTTGTACAAGGGGAAAATTATTTTTGTGAGAACTTCCATGAAAAACTCTACATTGTTTCCATGAGCATGAACACAAGTGTTCAAGGTCGACCCTCACTTCTCCAATGCATCACCTTTCAATCGCTTCTCTTTTTGAAAAAGTTTTTAGGTTCCCCTCTATATTTTTTTGTTTTTAAAATTTATAAAAGAACTAAACAGAATAAAATGACTTCCTAAAACTTCCAGGTTGTCTCCCTGGCAGCGCTTTCTTTAAAGCTATTAAGCTAGGCATAAAGTGCTCAAGTAATGGATCCACTCGGATCCCAAGGTATATCAAAGCCAATTTGAATCAACAATGATTTGTAATTTAGTAGTGAGCACAAAGCAACATATATCATGCAATGACGAAGTCTAACTCTCTTCCTATGCATCGGCATGTCATACAAGAACAATTCATGCACATCAAGTAAAGGCCAATACATAGCATAAGCAGTTTCTTGCAATTTTATCGTGTTGGAAACATAGAGAGGCGGAGATGCAGTTCCTCTCTCATAATAATTGCAAGTAGGAGAAGAAAGCACATGCATATTATATTCATCAAAATCATCATGTGCAACAGTAAAAGGCAACCCATCAATGTAATCCTTAATAAGTGCAAACTTCTCCGATATAGTGTAGTTGGGAGAGTTCAAAAAGATAATAGGACTATCATGTGTGGGTGCAATAGCAACAATTTCTTTCTCAACATAAGGAACTATAGCAAGTTCATCTCCATAAGCGTAATTCATATCGGCATCTTGGCCATGAGCATAGCAAGCATCAGTTTCATCAAAAAGGGATATTTCAAACGAATCAATGGGATCATAGCATTCATCCTTCGGTAGGCACGAAGGGAAGTTAAATAATGTATGAGTTGAAGAGTTACTCTCATTAGAAGGTGGGCATGGGTGATCAATCCGCTCTTCCTCCTTTTGTTCTTCGCTCTCCTCGTCATCTTTTTCATCCAATGAGCTCACAGTTTCATCAATTCCTTCTTCCATAGACTCCTGCAAAACATTAGTCTCTTCTTGGACAGCGGATACTTTCTCAATAAATGCATCAATATCGGAATTGAATTTATAATTTTCATAGCAATATTTAAGGATAGCAAAATTTCCAGGTCTATAAACTGACTCATCAAAATCTTCACACTTTTCAAACAAGGTTTCAATTTCATAAGCACCCTTAAAAGCAACAAATTCTTCTATTCGTTCCACATCATAGTAATCATATCTACCATTAGCATAAGAAGCTAAGGTTTCATTATCATTAAATTTGCATGAGAAGGGAAGGTGTGGAGCGTTCATCCTAGAGCAACAAGTATAATCATATCTTTGGCATAAATTCCAGGCATACCACTGCAACATATCAATTTGATCCCATAAAAGTTTCCCTTTTTGAGTCAAGCGATAATCCCTAAAGTATTCATGTTGATCCAACATTACTCCCATTATAAAGTTGAATGGGGTTTTCTCAGGATTATCAAAGTAGTGCATAATATCTTTCACATAACAAGCATCGAGGGTTTTAGGAGGTTCCCCATCTCCATGATTAGCAAGTACAACTAATTTTGTTGGTATTTCGGGTTCCATATCCATAACTAAAGATAGAGAACAACTTAGAACATAAAATAAAAACTACTTAGTGATAAAGCAAACAAGCACACACAAGAATATTCACCCCATGCTATTGCTCCCCGACAACGGTGCCAGAAAAAGATCTTGATAACCCACAAGTGTAGGGGATTGTTTGTAGCCTTTTTCGATAAGTAAGAGTGTCGAACCCAACGAGGAGCTAAAGGCAGAACAAATATTCCCTCAAGTTCTATCGACCACCGATACAACTCTACGCACACTTAACATTTGCTTTACCTAAAACAAGTATGAAACTATTTTGCAAGAATAAAACTATGAGTACTTTGCGAGAAAATAAAAGTTAGTTGTTTAGTAAAAAGATTTTTGTCAACAAGAAGGTTATTTGTCCCTAGGCAATCGATAACTAGACCGGTAATCATTCTTGCAATTTTATATGAGGGAGAGGCATGAGCTAACATACTTTCTCTACTTGGATCATATGCACTTATGATTGGAACTCTAGCAAGCATCCACAACTACCAAATATCATTAAGGTCGTGAAACCCAACCATAACATTAAGTATCAAGTCCTCTTTATTCCCATACGCCATACCCCACTTACTCGGATCTGTGTATTCTGTCACTCACGCCACCCACCATAAGCAAACCATGAACGTATTGCAACACCCTATAGCGGGGACCCCTCATGTTTGCGCGAGACGGAGGGCACCATAGGACAGCACCATAAATAAAATATGCACTCATACCAACCAAGATCACAATTAGCCCACAGGACAAAACGAATCTACTCAAACATCATAGGATAGCCATAGATCATTGGGAAATAATATATGGAGTTGAGCACCATGTTTAAGTAGAGATTATAGCAGGGAGAAGGGGTGTTACACCGCTGCATAGAGGGGGATAAAGTTGGTGTTGACGGTAGCAAGATTGTTGATGTAGATCGCCGTCACGATCCTAGCCCCGACGGCACTCCGCCGCCACCGAGAGGGAAGGGGAAAGAGCCCCCCTCCTTCTTCTTCTTCCTTGGCCTCCCCCTAGATGGGAGGAGAGTTCCCCCTCTAGTCCATGGCCTCCATGGAGGCGGAGGGACGGAAGCCCCTCCGAGATTGGATCTCCCTCTCTGTTCTCTTCTATTTCGTGCTCCCTAGATCCGGCCCTTCACCGTTTCCTAAATTCCCGGAGATCCATAACTCTGATTGCGTGAATTTTTTTACACAATTTTGTTCCATAAATTATCTTTCTTGCGCCCGAAGAAGGGCCCCAACCGACTTTTGAGGAGGGCATAAGACACCTAGGCACGCCAGGGGGTGCCCGGCGTGCCCTGATGGGTTATGGAGGCCGTGGGCCTCCATTTGCGTTGATTCCACCTCCCAAAAATCATATATATTCCAAAATAATTCTCCATAAATTTTTATCATGTTTGGACTTCGTTTGATATGGATTTTCTGCGAAACAAAAAACATGCAACAAACAGGAACTGGCACTGGGCACTGGATCAATAGGTTAGTCCAATAAATCATATAAAATGTTGCCAAAAATATGTGAAAGTTGTATAATATTGGCATGAAACAATCAAAAATTATAGATACATCGGAGACATATCAATGCATGATGCTTCTATGTCTGTATTTTGTTTTTATCGACACCTCTCTCTCTAAGCATGTGGACATGTTTTTCGATTTTGGTTTTCGCTTGAGGACAAGCAAGGTCTAATCTTGGGGGAGTTGATACGTCCACTTTGCATCATGTTTTACTATTGCTATTTATAATGTTCTTATGTATAATAATGCTTTATGGAGCATTTCTAATGCCTTTTCTCTCATAATATGCAAGGTTTACACAAGGAGGGAGAATACCGACAGCTGGAAATCTGGACCTGAAAAAGCTACGTCAAGTCACCTATTCTGCACAACTCGAAATAAGATGAAACTTCACGAGGATTTTTTATGGAATATATGAGAATTATTGGAGCAAATAACTACCAGAGGGGGCCCACCAGGTGGGCACAACCCATCTGGGTGCGCCAGGGCCCCTAGTCGCGCCATGGTGGGTTGTGCCCTCCTCGGCCCACCTCTGGTGCCCCTCTTCTGGTATATAAGTCATTTTGACCTAAAAAAAAGGGGAGGACTTTCGGGACGAAGTGCCGCCGTCTCGAGGCGGAACTTGGGCAGGATCTTTGGGAGGCAAATCTTCATCAACATCTTCAACAGCACCATCTCATCTCAAACCCTAGTTCATCCCTTGTGTTCAATCTTTGCACCGAAACATTAGATTGGTACTTGTGAAGGCCTAGTAGTGTTGATTACATCTTGTAGTTGATTACTATATGGTTTATTCGGTGGAAGACAAAATGTTCAGATCCATTATTCTTATTAATACCCCTCTGATCTTGAGCATGTTTATCATTTGTGAGTAGTTACTTTAGTTCTTGGGGCCACGGGGGAAATCTTGTTGCAAGTAATCATGTGAACTTGATATGTGTTTGATATTTTGATGATATGTATGTTGTGATTCCCTTAGTGGTGTCATGTGAACGTCGACTACATGACACTTCACCATATTTGGGCCTAAGGGAATGCATTGTGGAGTAGTTATTAGATGATGGGTTGCTAGAGTGATAGAAGCTTAAACCCTAGTTTATGCGCCACTTCGTAAGGGAGTAATTTGGATCCAAACGTTTAATTCTATGGTTAGATTTTTATCTTAATACGTTTCTCATAGTTGCGGATGCTTGCAAGGGGGTTAATCATAAGTAGGAGGTTTGTTCAAGTAAGAACAGCACCTAAACACCGGTCCACCCACATATCAAATTATCAAAGTATCAAACACGAATCAAGCTAGCATGGTGAAAGTGACTAGATGAAATTCCCATGTGCCCTCAAGAACGCTTTGCCTATTATAAGAAACCACTTTGGCCTGTCCTTTGCCATAAAAGGATTGGGCTACCTTGCTGCACTTATTGTTACTATTGCTACTCGTTACTTGTTACAGTTATCTTGCTATCAAACAACTTATTACCGCTAATTCAGTGCTTGCAGAAATTACCTTGCTGAAAACCACTTGTCATTTCCTTCTGCTCATCGTTGGGTTCGACACTCTTACTTATCGAAAGGACTACGATTGATCCCCTATACTTGTGGGCCATCAGCGGCGGCCGAGAGGGCCGCAAAGGACGCCTCGGCCCAAGCGTGGGCGCCGGCCGCCGAGGTGCGGGGGAGGAGGGCGGAGGGCCCGTCTTGGCCAGAGATGGCGGAGGGCACTGATACTGAAGGAAATATGCCCTAGAGGCAATAATAAAGTTGCTATTTTATATTTCCTTATTCATGAGAAAGGTTTAGTATTCATGCTAGAATTGTATTTATCGGAAATCTTAATACATGTGTGAATACATAAACAAACAACGTGTCCCTAGTGAGCCTCTACTAGACTAGCTCGTTGATCAAAGATGGTTAAGGTTTCCTAACCATGGACATGAGTTGTCATTTGATAACGGGATCACATCATTAGGAGAATGATGTGATGGACAAGACCCATTCATTAGCTTAGCATAATGATCGTTCAGTTTTATTGCTATTTCTTTCTTCATGTCAAATACATATTCCTTCGACTACGAGATTATGCAACTCCCGGATACTGGAGGAATGCCTTGTGTGCTATCAAACATCACAACATAACTGGGTGATTATAAAGATGCTCTACAGGTATCTCTGAAGGTGTTTGTTGAGTTGGCATAGATCGAGATTAGGATTTGTCACTCCGAGTATCGGAGAGGTATCTCTGGGCCCTCTCGGTAATACACATTACAAGCTTGCAAGCAAACGACTAAGGAGTTAGTCACGATGTGATGTATTACGGAACGAGTAAAGAGACTTGCTGGTAACGAGATTGAACTAGGTATGAAGATACCGACGATGGAATCTCGGGCAAGTAACATACCGATGGACAAAGGGAATTACGTATGTTGTCATAACGGTTCGACCGGTAAAGATCTTCGTAGAATATGTAGGAGACAATATGGGCATCCAGGTTCTGCTATTGGTTATTGACTAGAGAGGTGTCTCGGTCATGTCTACATAGTTCTCGAACCCGTAGGGTCCGCACGCTTAACGTTCGATGATGATATAGTATTATATGAGTTATGAGATTTGGTGACCGAATGTTGTTCGGAGTCCCGGATGAGATCATGGACATGACGAGGAGTCTCGAAATGGTTGAGAGGTAAAGATTGATATATAGGACGATGGTATTCGGACACCGGAAGTGTTCCGGAGGGTACCGGGTACATATCGGATCACCGGAAGGGGTTCCGGGCACCCCCCGCAAAAGATATGGGCCTTATGGGCCAAGAGGGGAAATGCACCAGCCACAAGGGGCTGGTGCGCCCCCCTTATGGGCCGACCAAGGTGGAGAAGGAAAGGGGAAGGAGGAAAGGAAAGAAAGGGAATAGGATCCCCCTTCCCCCTCCGACAAATATGGCAGGGGGCGCCACTTGGGAGGACCCCAAGTAGGATTCGGCCTACTTGGGGCGCCCTCCTGGCTGCCCCCTCCTCGCCCCACCTATATATATGTTGGAGGGGGGCGCCTAGCACACCCAGACAATTGCCTAGCCGTGTGCGGCGCCCCCCTTGTGACGCCCCGAGTCCGATGTGCCAGGTGTCTTCCGTTTATTCGTCGTTGTTGCCATGTCATTCGCTTGTGTGTTGCACTTTGCCATCTCATCATGTGCATTTCGTCTGCATGTTTTTCAAAACTTGCATCCGTCCGGGTCTCCCAGTTCTCTCCGTTGTCCGTTCCGAGCCCAACCACACTCGCACGCGCCCGCGGCACCTCTGAAATATTATTTTATAAGTGGCATAAAAATGTTCTCGGAATGGGGTGAAAGTTGGTGTGCAATCTTAGTATAGTGTAGGTAGACAGCCTGCCAAATTTCGTCGCATTCGGAGCTCGTTTGATAGCCCAACCGTTAAACATATGGCCGCAATATAGGCGGTTTATTCGTCGGACGTTTTCGGTCTCCGGAAACTGCCGCCGGGCCTCTCTCTCTCTTCTCTTCCGCAGCCCACGGCCTTCTACACAGCCACAATCAGCCCATCTAGGCCCAGCTACCCCCTCCTCTTCCCGGAGCCGTCCGATCATCATCGGAGCGTCCGAAACCCCCCCCCCCCCCCCCCCCCCCCCTAAATCCACCAAAACTTAGCCCCTACCCTATATAAACAAGGGTCAATTGGATCTACGCCACTCCAATTTTCACCAATTGGAGATATGCCATTACAAAAAATGAACTTGGACATATGCCACTCTAACTTTCTTATACCTCTATGCATGCCATTTTGTCAACTTAAAAGAATAACGGTTCAAATAATACATGTATTTCGGCGTGTACTCGAATATTTGACATCCATGAAAAAATTCAGTCAACAGTCAACAAGTTTTTAGTACAAGGGTTCAGGCATGAGGAACTCACTCGTACGACGAGTTGGGGCTCAGGGTCTCCATCGATCCAGCAGCCACAGCGGCTCGAGTCAACAGCCGCAGCACTCGCCGCAATTCCAGCCGCAGCGGCGCAAACCAGCAGCCGTGGCGCCCTCCTCTCGCCGTGTCGAGCAAGCTGCCGTCGCCCGCATCTCCAGCCATCGTCGCCCGCGTCGCGCAAACCAGCAGCCGCGGCGCCCTCCTCTCGCCGCGTCGAGCAAGCCGCCGTCGCCCGCGTCTCCAACCGCAGCGGCGCGAGCCAGCAGCCGCGGCGCCCGACTCCCGCTGCCTTGGGCCCCGACGCGTCGAGCAAGCTGCCGCCGCCCGCGCGCTAGGGTTCGTGTGTGTGACTCGGGTGGATAAGGTTTGCGATGTGTGTGTGCGGTCTACGTATGTGGCTCGAGTCTGCTTGTGTCTCACAGGTACGTATACGTATGTATGTGCGCACGTATAAGGGGAGTATATGGTTTGGTATTGAAGAAAATGGCATGGATAGAGATACGAAGAAGCTGCAGTGGCATATTTCCAAGTTGAGTTTTTGTAATGGCATATCTCCAACCTGTGAAAATTGGAGTGGCAAAGATCCAATTAACCCTATAAACAACCCCCATGCCATTTTGGCCATCCCTAACCTAGACCTACCCTATCCCTCCTTCCTCCCGCAGCTAGCCCCACCTTCTCCTCGTTTTCCGTCGCCGGCCAACCCTTCTCGCCACTTGGCAGCCACAGATCGGGCCGCACCGCCGTAGCCGACGGCCTCAGCCACTCCCAGCGCGCCACGTCGCTCGCCAAGCCTCCCACCGCCATGGCCCTGAGGGATCAGATCCGGCCCGCTCCCGGGCCAAAGCGGGTCGCGCCCCGCGCCCGACCGTGCGCCGCCCACTCCGCTCCAGCCCCGCCGCCCGTCGCTCCGGCTGCCGCGTCTCGCCACCTCGCCGCACCGCCGCGCCTCGCCACGCGCCGCCCGCCACCGCCTGCAAGCACGCCGCCCGCCGCCGCCCGCTCGCGCGCTGTCGCATCGCATCGCGCCCCTGACCTCCAGCGACCTTGCCGCACCGCCTCTCGCCACCAACCGTGCCGCCCCACGCCGGATCCGGCTAGATCCGGCCGGAGGAGGAGCCCCGTGGTCAGATCCGGTCGGCCCGCGCCATCCCTGTCCTCCTTCGCACGCTGGAGTTCCGCCGCCGCCATGCCTCCCTCCGCCGGTGTCCTGCTCGGGAGGACGCACCCGAGCGCGTAGACCGCGCCTAGCCCGCGCGTGGGCCGCATCCCCACCGGCCCAGTGGTGCCCGGCCCGTCTGCCTCGCCCGGCCTGCCTCTCCCCGCCTGGGCCGAGCCCAGTGGTGAGCGCCCCTATTCCCCGCCCTGTGCGCATAATAGTTATCCAACGCTCAGTTTTCGGTGCAGCAATTTCGGCCGTCCCCAAATTTTTCAGCATCATATGTGCATGTTTGAGAGGTCATAACTTTATGCATGTTCATCCGTTTGGAGTGTATAATATGTCAAAATGCTCTACGTGGTGGTTGCATTCATATTAGAGTTCGTCTTATCATATTAATCTCTGTTGCAAAAGTGCTATGTGTTGTTAACTGCTGAAAATTGTTATAACTTGCTCTTTTGTCATTTTCGTGTGATTTAATGCATGCACCATATGAGCATCTTGTCAACATGAGTTTGGTGCCTATTTATTTTCTCTTGCTTGTAGTATTTATCTCATGCCATGGTATGCCCTGTGGTGACTAGCACATGCTTGCAAAGTGGGCTACTTGCTGTTACTGTTCTGCTAAGTCCGAATCTGTTATATTGTGATACCATGTTCACTTGATGCTACCATAAAATCTATGCATAATCTGGAGATGTTCAGTAATCATATTTTGAAGACCATGTTATGCTCCATCCATCCATGCCCTTTTTTGAAATTATAGCCTAATATAGCTTGTTCTTTTCATGCTCTCAAGTTGCTTAAAAATATATCTGCCAGCCTGTTAACAGCAAGTTCATTTTTGCATGATGCATAGCTAGTGTGTTATGCATCCTATGCCCATATTGTTGACATGAGTAGTTGCACAAATATGCCATCTTACTGTTGGATGTATTTTCATGCCATGATATGCTCCGTAGTGAGTGAAACAAGCTTGTATACATGCCTACTTAATTCTGTTTCTGCTCATGTATATGCCCAGTTTTCCCCTCAAGTCATGAATCTGTGTTATAAAGTTGCTTCTTGCATTAATCATATTGCTTTAATCTTGATGCCTATGAACCTGAACCTTAATGATATTTGAAGTATGTAACTTGTATTTGAAGTGCATATCATGTTTGTGCTAATATAATTCCTATATGCTCCGTTTTGATCATGCTCTATATGAAACTTGCTTGGTTTTGCATGTAGTTTTATCATGTCATGTTGCATCCATGTTTTGAGTGTGTTTAATTGATGTTTGAATGCATTTTGCATCAATGCCATGTTTAACTTGTTTTGCTCATACCTTCTAGGCCGTAGCTCCGAATTAAATGAACTTTATATGTAACTTGACTAGAAAGACGTGTGGATCATCATGGTGCATCTGAACTCGCTGTTTAATAACTTCAACATAATGTGTTATTCAGATCTGGACCAATTTCGAAATTTGCATAAGGGGAGTTTCCGGAATTGTTATATGTTGATTCCGGCCTCATTTAAACTTGCTTTGACGTGATATTTTTTTATGCATTATCTCTTGCCATGAGTAGCATCTTGTAGACTTGTCATGTATCATACTTGGTTGAGCATCATGTCATGGTTATGCGTTGTGTGTTTACCATGTTATTTGCTTCTTTCCGGTTGTGCTTCTTCTCGATAGTTCCTGTTTCGTTGCGATCGTGAGGATTCGTTCGACTATGCTTGGTTCGTATTCTTCATGGACTCGGTCTTCTTCCTAGCGGGATTTCAGGCAAGATGACCGTTACCCTGGATACCACTACTATCTTTGCTTTGCTAGATGTCTCGATGCTATTGCTATGTCATGCTACCCACCACTTGTTTATCAAGCCTCCCAATATGCCATGAAACAGCCTCTAACCTTTTCCACCATCCCAGCAAACCGTTGTTTGGCTATGTTACCGCTTGCTCAGCCCTTCTTATAGCGTTGCTAGTTGCAGGTGCAGTTGCAGGTTGTTCCATGTTGGGACATGGATATCTTGGGATATCACAATATCTCTTATTTAATTAATGCATCTACATACTTGGTAAAGGGTGGAAGGGTCGGCCTTTTGCCTGGTGTTTTGTTCCACTCTTGCCGCCCTAGTTTCCGTCATATCGGTGTTATGTTCCTTGAATTTTGCGTTCCTAACACGGTCAGGGTTTATGGGCCCCCCTTGACAGTTCGCTTTGAATAAAACTCTTCCAGCAAGGCCCAATATTGGTTTTAACATTTTCCAGCATAATAATACTGAACTAAATAATTAATTTGCATAGGGCGTCATGAACCCGAGTATTCTTAATTCCACATAATACAGGGGGGCCAGTGCTGTTGGTCCTGGTCCAAACTAGAGCACCTTGCGGCGCCCCCTTGGCAACTTGGGTCTCAGCGACCGTAAGCTTAGCTCATCCGATCGTGGCCTGAGACGAGATACGTGCGGCTACTGTCTAGGTGTCGGCATGTCGGGAGGTCTTGCTGGACTTGTTTTACCATTGTCGAAATGTCTTGTGAACCAGGATTCCGAGCTTGATCGGGTTATTCCAGGAGGAGGATTTTTCTTCGTTGATCATGAGAGTTTGTGATGGACTAAGTTGGGACACCCCTGCAGGGTTTGATCTTTCGAAAGCCATGCCCGCGATTATGTGGCAGATAAGAATTTTTAATATCCAGTTGTAGAGAACTTGACACCAGATCCAAAATAAAATACACCAACCGCGTGCATAACCGTGACCGTCTCTTTTCGAGTGAGTTCGAGAAGAGAACACAGTGGGGTTATGTTTGACTCGAAAGTAGTTCAGGATCACTTCTTGATCATTACTAGTTTACGACCATTTGCGTAGTTTCTCATCTTATTCTTGTACTCGTAAGTTAGCCATCATACAATGCTTAGTGCTGCTGCAACCTCACCACTTGTCCTTTTCATACCCTTTAAGCTTTGCTAGTCTTGATACCCATGGTAATGGGATTGCTGAGTCCTCATGGCTCATAGATTACTACCACAACAGTTGCAGGTGCAAGTAATGCGATGATCTGACGTGAGAGCGATGTTTGCTTGCTTTGGAGTTCTTCTTCTGCTTTTCTTCTTTGATCAGGGGATAGGTTCCTGGTCGGTAGCCTGGGCTAGCAGGGTGGATGTCGTTTGAGTTTCTATTTGTGTTTCATCCGTAGTCGGATGTTGCTCTCATGTATGATGTATTCTTGTGGCATTTGTATGCCTTTGTATGTATCCACAACTATTATGTAATGGTACGATGTAATGATATCCACCTTGCAAAGCGTCTTCAATATGCGGCTCTATCCTTGGTGAGACCTTCGAGTTCCTCTCGGATAGGATCGCATATTGGGCGTGACAAGTTGGTATCAGAGCCTCGACCGACCATAGGAGCCCCCTTGATTGCTCGTAGTTTGGCCGTTGTCGAGTCTAGAAGGCAACTATTTTGGAGTCTAGTTATATCAGAGAGTAGGAATTCTTTTCACTCCTCAGCCCCTTCGTCACTCTGGTGAGGAATTCTGACGTAGGTGTTTTGATTCTTCTACTCTTCCCATTCAAATTTTTTTAGGATCACGCAGGTGTTTTTCATTCGTTGTCCATCCTTTGTTCAACCGGTGCACTTCTCTTCGAGTTATTCCGTCCTCTTCTACTTTTGCAACATCGATTCTCAGTTTTCCCCAACGGAGTCGATCCTTTTCAAGATCAATCCTCAGTCCTTTCTCACCGACATTGTTTCCCCGTCCGAAGTTGTCTTTTCCTTTTCCCACCCACCCACCCTTTTCTTCACGAGTCCGAAGTCTTGAATCCATTATCCATTCTACTAATGCAAAGTCTATCCATTCTTCACCAGATTATTTTCAACCGGTGAATTCTCGTCTCGTTCGACATTCTTCTTCTCTTTTTCTTCTCCGGGGTATCCAATTCCAGTTTTTGATGTTGTTCGTAATCATTTCCTTGGCTCAAGTGTTTTCCCTTGCTCGTTTACCTCTTACCATTTATTCGTTCCGGAGTGTTGTAGAGATCTCAGAAGATTTGCCTTCAAATTAATTCGAGGTTGTCACCTCATTCAAGTCTTTCAGTTGTTTCAGTGCATCATCTCTCTCTCAACCGATTATTCTCAATGGTGTTTCTTGAGTGGGCCCTAACCCACAGGTTCATACCCAGGATCTTACCTGTCTCTTCTAATTTTCCGGAGTTATTCCCAATTCTTTTCAAAGTGTGACGTAAGAATGGAGTCCATCAGTCAGATGCCTTCTTAGATATCGCTTTCAAATCATTTTCGTCTTTCGCTTCAACTTCTCCACTTTTCATGCTTCCGGAGTGTCTCAACAATTCTTGGTGGCTGCCGTCGTCATTCTCAACTTTAAAGATTGAAGAAGAGTTTTCCTCTAAATCTTGCCCGTTCTCTCGAAGATTCGTGGTTCTAGCTTCATGTTATCCTCTCGAATTATTCTGTTTGTCAGTAATTCTTTTCTTACCCATCCGGAGTATTTCAGGAGTTGTTTTCCGTTTCGATTCTCCGAAGGCTATCATTCCAGAAGAATTTTCTTCATCTTCACATTCCAGCTATCGTTCTCTAATTATCCCGGCGCTTCTGTCAAGTATTCTTTATTCAGTTCGCGATCTCTTCGTTCTTTTGCATCTAAATCCCCTCAAGCATATTTGTTCTTCTAATTCTTCCCAGCGATTCATTCTCTTTTCATCATTCGTTTCAATTCTTACGGTGGTTCGTTCGAGATTCCTCTTCCGTTCTCATCATATCAATTCATTCGTTCTTTTCTATCCTACCGGTGGTTCATGAAGACCCTCCCAAGCTCGCGTTATATCTCTTTTAATCACTTTCAACGCGAATAAGTAGTATGCAAATCCATTGCTTCTCATTGATTTAATTGATGGAGGATAAGCATAACGTAATTCTTATTCTTATTTCAACATGGTGAAGTAATTCCTTCCTTCGGAGATTGTTCATGATGAATAATTTCTCGGTTCCAAGTTGTTCATCTTTTCTTTTCCGGAGTTCCAAGTTTTCCCCTTGTCTCGTCGCGAAGCTCCATCTAAATCATCGCAAGGCTTCATGTTGTTCTTTTCAACCTTTGTTTCTTTAATATTTTGTTTACCGGAGTTCATCATGGTGGTTCATAAAGGATTTAACTCATTCGCGTCAAGGATTTAATTCATTCTTCAAGTCCGTCAAGATTCTCGTTGGAGGAGCTCAAGTACCTTTTCTTCTTGCGTCTCGAAGTGCAATTAATTCTCCGTATTCTTTTGAAGTGGAGTTTTGCATTCCTTCGTTCTTCTCAGCTATTCAAGCTTTTGGTTGTGGCATAATTTCACCTCAAGTTTTGAGATGTTTTTCCATAAGCCCGCAACAAGCTTATTCTGTCGTTGTTGAATTTCCAACAACTCCGTTCAATCCTTCCTTGCAACGATGATTCTCAATTCAATTATGGGGGAAGTCATCTTTTGTTTTCCCCATTCTTTTCCGTCCAGTGATTTACTTTCTATTCTTTCGTTCCGGAGGCATGGTGATGTTGCTCTCTTCGACCCATTATCTCGTTTCTCCAAGACCATTTTATTTCACTTGTTAATTCATTTACCCAAGGTGGTGTCCTCTTTTCAAATCTCTTATCTTGTCTACCTCTCCTTTTCTGTTATACCGGGATGCTATCCGAATTCTTTCGTTCTTATTCCTTTTTCTGTCTTGTTCTAACCAGAGTGGTTTCAGAGTCTATCTTGTTCCTTGAGCATTTGATTCTCGTCGTAATCGCCGTTCCTCTTTTCTACCCGAGTGCTCTCGACTTTGTTCATCTTCTCTCTTGCATTCTTATTTCACATCATCCTCTTTTTCTTCCGTCTCGTACCTAAGATCTCGGAACGAGATCTTCTGTTAGTGGAGGAGAGTTGTGACCCCCCGAGTCCGATGTGCCAGGTGTCTTCCGTTTATTCGTCGTCATTGCCATGTCATTCGCTTGCGTGTTGTACTTTGCCATGTCATCATGTGCATTTCGTCTGCATGTTTTTCAAAACTTGCATCCGTCCGGGTCTCCCAGTTCTCTCCGTTGTCCGTTCCGAGCCCAACCACACTCGCACGCGCCCGCGTCACCTCTGAAATATTATTTCATAAGTGGCATAAAAATTTTCTTGGAATAGGATGAAAGTTGGCGTGCGGTCTTATTATAGTGTAGGTAGACCGCCTGCCAAATTTCATCGCATTCGGAGCTCGTTTGATATCCCAACCGTTAAACATACGGCCGCAATATAGCCGGTTTATTCGTTGGACGCTTTCGGTCTCCGGAAAATGCCGCCGGGCCTCTCTCTCTCTCTTCTCTTCCGCAGCCCACGGCCTTCTACACAGCCACAATCAGCCCACCTAGGCCCAGCTACCCCCTCCTTTACCCGGAGCCGTCCGATCATCATCGGAGGGTCCGAAAACCCCCCTAAACCCACCAAAACCTAGCCCCTGCCCTATATAAACAACCCCCATGCCATTTCGGGCATCCCTAACCTAGACCTACCCTATCCCTCCTTCCTCCCGCAGCAAGCCCCACCTTCACCTCATTTTCCGTCGCCGGCCACCCCCTCCTCGCCACTTGGCAGCCACAGATCGGGCCGCGCCGCCGCAGCCGACGGCCTCAGCCACTTCCAGCGCGCCACGTCGCCCCCCAAGCCTCCCTCCGCCGCGGCCCTGAGGGCCCAGATCCGGCTCGCTACCGGGGCGAAGCGGGCCACGCCCCGCACCCGAGCGCCCGACCGCGTGCCGCCCACTCCGCTCCAGCCCCGCCGCCCGTCGCTCCGGTCGCCGCGTCTCGCCACCTCGCCGCACCGCCGCGCCTCGCCACGCGCCGCCCGTCGCCGCCCGCAAGCGTGCTGCCCGCCGCCGCCCGCTCGCGCGCTGCCTCATCGCGTCGCACCCCTGACCTCCGGCGACCTTGCCGCGCCGCCCCTCGTCACCAACTGCGCCGCCCCACGCCGGATCCGGCTAGATCCGGCCGGAGAAGGACCCCGCGGCCAGATCTAGTCGGCCCACGCCGTCCCCGTCCTCCTTCGCTCGCCGGAGTTCCACCGCCGCCATGCCTCCCTCCACCGGCGTCCTGCTCGGGAGGACGCACCCGAGCGCGTTGACCGCGCGTGGGCCGCATCCCCTCCGGCCCAGTGGTGCCAGGCCTGTCTGCCTCGCCCGGCCTGCCTCTCCCCGCCTGGGCCGAGCCCAGTGGTGAGTGCCCCTATTCCCCGCCCTCTGCGCATAATAGTTATCCAACGCTCAGTTTTCGGTCCAGCAATTTCGGCTGTCCCCAAGTTTTTCAGCATCATATGTGCATGTTTGAGAGGTCATAACTTTGTGCATGTTCATCCATCTGGAGTGTATAATATGTCAAAATGTTCTGCTCTTCATGCTCTACATGATGATGGTGGTTGCAATCATATTAGAGTTCGCCTTGTCATATTAATATCTGTTGCAAAAGTGCTATGTGCTGTTAACTGTTATAACTTGCTCTTTTGTTATTTTCATGTGATTTAATGCATGCACCATATAAGCATCTTGTCAATATGAGTTTGGTGCCTTTTTATGTCCTCTTGCTTGTAGTATTTATCTCATGCCATGATATACCCTGTGGTGACTAGCACAAGCTTGCAAAGTGGGCTACTTGATGTTACTGTTCTGCTAAGTCTGAATCTGTTATATTGTGATGCCATGTTCACTTGATGCTACCATCAAATCTATGCATAATCTGGAGATGTTTAGTAATCATGTTTTGAATATAATATTATGCCCTATCCATCGATGCCCTTTTTTGCAATTATAGCCTACTATAGCTTGTTCTTTTCATGCTCTCAAGTTACTTAAAAATATATCTGTCAGCCTGTTAACAGCAAGTTCGTTTTTGCATGATGCATAGTTAGTGTGTTATGCATCCTATGCCCATATTATTGACATGAGTAGTTGCACAAACATGCCATATTACTGTTGGTTGTATTTTCATGCCATGATATGCTTTGTAGTGAGTGCAACAAGCTTTATACATGCCTACTTAATTCTGTTTCTGCTCACGTATATGCCCAGTTTTTCCTAGTCATGAATCTGTGTTATAAAGTTGCTTCTTGCATTAATCATATTGATTTAATCTTGATGCTTATGAACCTGAACCTTAATGATATTTTAAGTATGTAACCTGTACTTGAAGTGCATATCAAGTTTGTGCTCATATGATTCCTATAGCATCTTGTTTTGATATTTGCAAAGTGCCTAGTTGCTGTTTTGGACAGCTTGTCCTTTAAACTTGTTTCATGTGTATGTGTTGAACCGTTGCTCCGTTTTGATCATGCTCTATATGAAACTTGCTTGGTTTTGCATGTAGTTTTATCATGTCATGTTGCATCCATGTTTTGAGTGTGTTTGCTTGATGTTTGATAGCCTTTTGCATCAATGCCATGTTTAACTTGTTTCGCTCATATCTTCTAGGTCGTAGCTCCGAATTAAATGAACTGTATATGTAACTTGATTAGAAAGACGTGTAGATCATCATGGTGCATCTTAACTTGATGTTTAACAACTTCAACATAATGTGTTATTCAGATCTGGACCAATTTCAAAATTTGCATATGGGGAGTTTCCGGAATTGTTATATGTTGATTCCGACCTCATTTAAACTTGCTTTGACGTGATATTCTTGTATGCATCATCTCTTGCCATGAGTAGCATCTTGTAGACTTGTCATGCGTCATACTTGGTTGAGCATCATGTCGTGGTTATGCGTTGTGTGTTTACCATGTTGTTTGCTTCTTTCCGGTTGTGCTTCTTCTCGATAGTTCCTGTTTCGTTGCGATCGTGAGGATTCGTTCGACTACGCTTGGTTCATCTATGCTCGGTTCATATTCTTCATGGACTCGGTCTTCTTCCTAGCGGGATTTCAGGCAAGATGACCGTTACCCTGGATACCACTACTATCTTTGCTTTGCTAGATGTCTCGATGCTATTGCTATGTCGCGCTACCCACCACTTGTTTATCAAGCCTCCCAATATGCCATGAAACAGCCTCTAACCATTTCCACCATCCTAGCAAACCATTGTTTGGCTATGTTACCGCTTGCTCAGCCCTTCTTATAGCATTGCTAGTTGCAGTTGCAGTTGCAGGTTGTTCCATGTTGGGACATGGATATCTTGGGATATCACAATATCTCTTATTTAATTAATGCATCTATATACTTGGTAAAGAGTGGAAGGCTCGGCCTTTTGCCTGGTGTTTTGTTCCACTCTTGCCGCCCTAGTTTCCGTCATACCGGTGTTATGTCCCTTGAATTTTGCGTTTCTAACACGGTCGGGGTTTATGGGCCCTCTTTGACAGTTCGCTTTGAATAAAACTCTTCCAGCAAGGCCCAACATTGGTTTTAACATTTGCCAACATAATAATACTGAACTAAATAATTAATTTGCATAGGGCGTCATGAACCCGATGATTCTTAATTCCATATAATATAGGGGGGCCAGTGTTGTTGGTGCTGGTCCAAACTAGAGCACCTTGCGGCGCCCCCTTGGCAACTTGGGTCTCAGCGACCGTAAGCTTAGCTCATCCGATCGTGGCCTGAGACTAGATACGCGCGGCTACTATCAGGGTGTCGGCACGTCGGGAGGTCTTGCTGGACTTGTTTTACCATTGTCGAAATGTCTTGTGAACCGGGATTCCGAGCTTGATCGGGTTGTTCCGGGAGGAGGATTTTTCTCCGTTGATCGTGAGAGTTTGTGATGGACTAAGTTGGGACACCCCTGCAGGGTTTGATCTTTCGAAAGCCATGCCCGCGGTTATGTGGCAGATGGGAATTTTTAATATCTGGTTGTAGAGAACTTGACACCAGATCCGAAATAAAATACACCAACCGCGTGCGTAACCGTGACCGTCTCTTTTCAAGTGAGTTCGAGAAGAGAACACGGTGGGGTTATGTTTGACTCGAAAGTAGTTCAGGATCACTTCTTGATCATCACTAGTTTACGACCGTTTGCGTAGTTTCTCATCTTATTCTTGTACTCGTAAGTTAGCCATCATACAATGCTTAGTGCTGCTGCAACCTCACCACTTGTCCTTTTCATACCCTTTAAGCTTTGCTAGTCTTGACACCCATGGTAATGGGATTGCTGAGTCCTCGTGGCTCACAGATTACTACCACAACAGTTATAGGTGCAGGTAATGCGATGATCTGACGTGAGAGCGATGTTTGCTTGCTTTGGAGTTCTTCTTCTGCTTTTCTTCTTCGATCAGGGGATAGGTTCCTGGTCGGCAGCCTGGGCTAGCAGGGTGGATGTCGTGTGAGTTTCTGTTGGTGTTTCATCCGTAGTCGGATGTTGCTCTCATGTATGATGTATTCTTGTGGCATTTGTATGCCTTTGTATGTATCCACAACTATTATGTAATGGTACGATGTAATGATATCCACCTTGCAAAGCATCTTCAATATGCGGCTCTATTCTTGGTGGGACCTTCGAGTTCCTCTCGGATAGGATCGCATATTGGGCGTGACACCCCTCCACCGTTTACTCCCCCGGTCATATTTTCGTAGTGCTTAGGCGAAGCCCTGCGGAGATCACTTCACCATCACCGTCACCACGCCATCATACTGACGGAATTCATCTACTACCTCGACGTCTTGCTGGATCAAGAAGGCGAGGGACGTCACCGAGCTGAACGTGTGCAGAACTCGGAGGTGCCACATGTTCGGTACTCGGTCGGTGGATCGTGAAGAAAGTTCGACTACATCAACCGCGTTGTGAAACGCTTCCGCTTACGGTCTACGAGGGTACGTAGACACACTCTCCCCCTTGTTGCTATGCATCTCCATGGAGAGATCATTGCGTGTGCGTAGATTTTTTTTGTTTTCCATGCAACGATTCCCAACATTGGCATCATTAGCCAGGTCTATGCATAGATGATATGCACGAGTAGAACACAAAGTGTTGTGGACGGTGATCGTCATACTGCTTACCACCAACGTCTTATTTTGATTCGGCGGCATTGTGGGATGAAGCGGCCCGGACCAACCTTACATGTCCACGTACATGAGACCGGTTCCACCGACAGACATGCAAATAGTTTTGCATAAAGATGGCTGGTGGGTGTCTATTTCTCCTACTTTAGGTTAATCGAATTTGACTGTGGCCAGTCCTTGTTGAAGGTTAAAAAAGCAAACTTGATAAATCACCGTTGTGGTTTTGTGCCGTAGGTAAGAACGATTCTTTCTAGAAGCCCGTAGCAGCCACGGAAAACTTGCAACAACAAAGTAGAGGACGTCTAACTTGTTTTTGCAGGGAATGTTGTGATGTGATATGGTCAAGACATGATGTGATATACGTTATTGTTTGAGATGATCATGTTTTGTAATCTATTGGCAACCGACAGGAGCCTTATGGTTGTCTCTTTATTTTATGAAATGCAAACGCCATGTAATTGCTTTACTTTATCGCTGTGAGTTAGCAATAGTCATAGAAGCAATAGTTGGCGAGATGACCACGACGCAACGATGGAGATCAAGGTGTCGAGCCGGTGACGATGGAGATCATGATGATGCTTTGGAGATGGAGATCAAAAGCACAAGATGATGATGGCCATATCATGTCACATATTTTTGATTGCATGTGATGTTTATCCTTTATGCATTTATTTTGCTTAGAACGGCGGTAGCATTATAAGATGATCCCTTCACTAAATATCAAGGTAAAAGTGTTCTCCCTGAGTATGCATCGTTATTACAGTTCGTCGTGTTGAGACACCACGTGATGATTAGGTGTGATAGACTCTACATTCACATACAACGGGTGTAAGCCAGATTTACACACGCGGAATACTTGGGTTAAACTTGACGAGCCTAGTATGTACAAACATGGCCTCGGAACACTGGAGATCGAAAGATCGAACGTGAATCATATAGTAGATATGATCAACATAGAGATGTTCACCATTGATGACTACCCCATTGATGACCCACTAGTATATGGGATCACTTGTAACCTTTTCGATAAGTAAGAGTGTCGAACCCAACGAGGAGTAGAAGGAAATGACAAGCGGTTTTCAGCAAGGTAATGTCTGCAAGTGCTAAAATTGTAAGTAACAGAGTAGTTTGATAGCAAGATAATTTGTAACGAGCAAGTAGCAATAGTAGTAACAAAAGTGCAGTAAGGTAGCCCAATCCTTTTGAGGCAAAGGATAGGCCAAAACGGTCTCTTATGATAAGCAAAGCATTCTTGAGGGTACACGGGAATTTCATCTAGTCACTTTCATCATGTTGGTTCGATTCGTGTTTGCTACTTTGATAATTTGTTATGTGGGTGGACCGGTGCTTAGGTGCTGTTCTTCCTTGAACAAACCTCCTACTTATGATTAACCCCCTCGCA
This sequence comes from Thinopyrum elongatum, assembly GCA_011799875.1. Lineage (NCBI taxonomy): Eukaryota > Viridiplantae > Streptophyta > Magnoliopsida > Poales > Poaceae > Thinopyrum > Thinopyrum elongatum. The sequence goes on along the minus strand of CM022298.1, from coordinate 43,698,296 downwards.
AGCATCCGTAACAACGAGAAAAGTATTAAGAATAAATTCTAACCATAGCATTAAACTTTTGGATCCAATCGGTCCCTTACGGAATAGCGCATAAACTAGGGTTTAAGCTTCTGTCACTCTCGCAACCCATCATCTAATAACTACTCCACAATGCATTCCCTTAGGCCCAAATATGGTGAAGTGTCATGTAGTCGACGTTCACATGACACCACTAAGGGAATCACAACATACATATCATCAAAATATCGAACACATATCAAGTTCACATGATTACTTGCAACATGATTTCTCCCGTGACCTCAAGAACAAAAGTAACTACTCACAAATGATAAACATGCTCAAGATCAGTGGGGTATTAAATAGCATAATGGATCTGAACATATAATCTTCCACCAAATAAACCATATAGTAATCAACTACAAGATGTAATCAACACTACTAGTCACCCACAAGCACCAATCTATAGTTCCGGTACAAAGATTGAATACAAGAGATGAACTAGGGTTTGAGAGGAGATGGTGCTGTTGAAGATGTTGATGGAGATTGCCCTCCCCAAGATGGGAGAGTTGTTGGTGATGATGATGACGATGATTTCCCCCTCCGCGAGGGAAGTTCCCCCGGCGGAATCGCTCCGCCGAAGGGCAAAAGTGCTCCTGCCCAAGTTCCGCCTCGAGACGGCGGCGCTTCGTCCCGAAAGTCCTCTCCTTATTTTTTCTAGGTCAAAATGACTTAAATACCAGAAGGTGGGCACAGGAGGTGGGCTGGGCTGAGCACAACCCACCAGGTGGCCCCCCTCTGGTACTTATTGGCTCCAATATTTTTAATATATTCCATAAAAAATCCCCGTGAAGTTTCAGCTCATTTGGAGTTGTGCAGAATAGGTAGCCTGATGTAGCTTTTTCAGGTCTAGATTTCCAGCTACCGAAATTCTCCCTCTTTGTATGAACCTTGCAAATTATGAGAGAAAATGCATTAGAATTACTCCAAAAAGCATTATTATGCATAAAAACATTATAAATAACAGTAGGTAAACATGATGCAAAATGGACGTATCAACTCCCCCAAGCTTAGACCTCGCTTGTCCTTAATCGAAAACCGAAATCGAAAAACATGTCCACATGCTTAGAGAGAGAGGTGTCGATAAAAACAAAATATGAACATAGAAGCATCATGTAAATTATTATAACAACAACAAACTTTAACATAAATTTTTTATCATAGACTTCTCATGAATAAGTAACAATTCGTCACAACATCGAAGTATAAAGCATAAACTCTATTGGAAACCAACAAACTATGTTCTCCGTGAACTTTGCAATTATAATTCATCATCTTTTCAGGAAGGGTCACGTATCGGAGCCTTTAGGCAAGTCCACATACTCAACCATCATATAGCCTTCTATGATTGCTAACACTCACCGCGTACACATGAGCAAAACGTTTCAACCGGACACAAAGAAAGATAGGGGCTTAAAGTTTTGCCTCCCAACATACTCACCTCAAGGGTGATGTCAACAATAATAACTCATGCTACCCATATTCAGCTGGATATATGTGCCTAGATCTTTCCTCACCACATGATGCTTGCCAAAGGAGAGAAATAAAAAGGAATAGAGAGAAGAACTTTGACTCTTGCATGAAAGTAAATACATAAAAGTAAAAGATAGGCCCTTCACAGAGGGAAGCAGAGGTTGCCATGCGATTTTTGTTTGTATGCTCAATCCTTAGTGCAAAAGAACGTCACGTTATATTACCCCTTGTGATAGCAACCTTTATTATGCAGTCTGTCGCTTTTATTCTTCGCCATCACAAGTTCGTACAACGCTCAATTTTCTCTTACAGTAAATGATCCAACACTTTTAGAAGCAATTTTTATTGCCTTATTGCAGTGATGACAACTTACTTGAAGGATCTTGCTCAATCCATAGGTAGGTATGGTGGACTCTCAAAATAAGATTTGGGTTTAAGGGTTTTTGGATGCACAAGTAGTATCTCTACTTAGTGCGGAATTTTTGGCTAGCAAAGGTAGGGGGCAAGCACCACATGTTAAAGGATCTATGACAATATAGCTTCTATGTGAATATGAATAAACATAAATCATTACGTTGTCTTCCATGTCCAACGTCCATAATTTTGGCATATAATATTTTGATGGGTGCTCACAATCACAAAAGATTTCCAGGATAGGGTATTTGCATGTGAGGTGGGCACAACCCACCTGGGCGCGCCTGGCAAGCCATGCACTCCCTGGTGTCTTGTGCCCACCAGGGTTGCCTTCCTGGTTGTTTATTATTTTCCTAATTTTTTTTATATTCCAAAACTGACAAAAATATTTTTGCGGATTTTTCGGAGTCCGTTTACTTACCGTATCACGTACCTCCTCTTTTTTTTCATGATTCTGGAGTGTTCTGGAAGGTCTCTCTTATGTGTTCTTCTGGTGTCATAGTTTGGATAGCATTGCTTTCAACATTAATGGGCGGACCTGAGATATTATGTTTTATTCGTTGCCCATTGACAACCTTCGGGTTAGTACCTTCGGCATTATTTATTTTGATAGCTCCAAATCAATAGACCTCCTCGATAACATAGGGTCCTTCCCATTTTGAGAGGAGTTTTCCTGCAAAGAATCTGAAAAGAGAGTTGTACAAAAGAACATATTCTCCAACCTTGAACTCACGCTTTTGGATTCTTTTATCATGCCATCTTTTAACTTTTTCTTTAAATAACTTGGCATTTTCATAAGCTTGGGTTCTCCATTCATCTAATGAGCTAATATCAAATAACCTCTTTTCACCAGCAAGTTTGAAATCATAGTTGAGTTCTTTAATTGCCCAATATGCTTTATGTTCTAACTCAAGAGGCAAATGACAAGCTTTTCCATAAACCATTTTATATGGAGACATACCCATAGGATTTTTATATGCTGTTCTATAAGCCCAAAGTGAATCATCTAATTTCTTAGGCCAATTCTTTTGAGACCTATTGACAGTCTTTTGTAAAATTAATTTTATTTCTCTATTGCTAAGTTCAACTTGACCACTAGACTGAGGATGATAGGGTGATGCAATTCTATGGTTAACATCATACTTGGCAAGCATTTTACGGAAAGCACCATGAATAAAGTGTGAACCACCATCTGTCATTAAATATCTAGGGACTCCAAACCTTGGGAAAATAACTTCCTTAAGCATTTTAATAGAGGTGTTGTGATCAGCACTACTGGTTGGAATAACTTCTACCCACTTAGTAACATAATCAACAGCAACCAAAATATGAGTATACCCATTAGAGGAAGGAAAAGTCCCCATGTAATCAAATCCCCAAACATCAAATGGTTCAACAGCAAATGAATAATTCATAGGCATTTCTTGACGCTTACCGATATTACCTATTCTTTGACATTCATCACAAGATAAGACAAACTTACGGGCATCCTTGAAGAGAGTAGGCCAATAAAACTCAGATTGCAATACCTTACGAGCAGTTCTGTCTCCCGCATGATGTCCTCCATAAGCTTCGGAGTGACATTTCCGTAGGATTTGTTCCTGTTCATGCTCAGGTACACAACGTCTAATAATACCATCTACCCCTTCTTTATAAAGATGTGGGTCATCCCAAAAGTAGTGTCTTAAATCATAGAAGAATTTTTTGTTTTGTTGGTAAGTGAAGCTAGGTGGTATGTATTTAGCAACAATATAATTAGCATAATCAGCATACCAAGGAGTACTATGAGAAACATTTATTGCAGCTAATTGTTCATCAGGAAAGCTATCATTAATAGGTTGTGGGTCATCAAGAATATGTTCAAACCTAGACAAGTTATCAGCTACGGGGTTCTCAGCTCCTTTTCTATCAGTGATATGTAAGTCAAATTCTTGTAGCAAGAGAACCCACCTAATGAGTCTAGGTTTAGCATCTTTCTTTTCCATAAGATATTTTATAGCAGCATGATCAGTGTGAACAGTCACTTTAGAATCAACAATATAGGATCTGAATTTATCACAAGCAAACACCACTGCTAAGAATTCTTTTTCAGTAGTAGCATAATTTCGTTGCGCACTATCTGGAGTTTTACTAGCATAATGAATAACATTTAGTTTCTTATCAACTCTTTGTCCTAGAACAGCACCAACAACATAATCACTAGCATCACACATAATTTCAAAAGGTAAGTTCCAATCAAGTGGTTGAACAATAGGTGTAGTAATTAAGGCTTTCTTGAGTGTTTCGAAGGCTTCTAAACAATCATCATCAAAAACAAAAGGAGTATCCTTTTGCAAAAGATTTGTAAGGGGCCAAGAAATTTTAGAAAAGACTTTGATAAATCTCCTATAGAAACCAGCATGACCAAGGAAACTACGAATACCTTTGATATCTTTAGGACATGGCATTTTCTCAATTGCATCAACCTTAGCTTTGTCCACCTCAATACCTCTTTCAGAAATTTTATGGCCCAAAACAATGCCTTCGTTAACCATAAAGTAGCACTTCTCCCAATTCAAGACAAGATTCGTTTGCTCACATCACTGCAAAACTCAATCAAGATTGCTTAAACAATCATCAAAAGACTTCCCATAAACAGAAAAGTCATCCATGAAAACCTCAACAATCTTTTCACAAAAGTCAGAGAATATAGCAGTCATACATCGTTGAAAGGTAGCAGGTGCATTGCATAAACCAAAAGGCATACGTCTATAAGCATAAGTACCAAAAGGACAAGTAAAAATGGTCTTTTCTTGATCAGGCTGAGAAACAGGTATTTGTGAAAAGCCAGAATATCCATCAAGGAAGCAAAAATGAGTGTGCTTAGAAAATATTTCTAGCATTTGATCAATAAAAGGCAGAGGGTAATGATCCTTTCTAGTTGCTTTGTTTAATTTTCTAAAATCAATTACCATTCTATAGCCTGTAACAATTCTTTGTGGAATAAGTTCATTCTTATCATTAGGAACAACAGTAATACCTCCTTTCTTAGGGACGCAATGAATGGGACTTACCCATCTACTATCAGCTATAGGATAGATTATACCTGCTTCCAGAAGTTTCAATATTTCCGTTCTTACCACTTCTTTCATCTTCGGATTTAACCGACGTTGGTGATCAACAACGGGTTTAGCATCAGGTTCCATATTAATCTTGTGCTGACATAGAGTGGGACTAATGCCCTTAAGATCATCAAGAGTATATCCAATAGCAGCTCGGTGCTTCCTTAGAACTTTCAATAATCTTTCTTCTTCATGTTCTGAAAGGTTAGCACTAATAATAACAGGATATATCTTTTTCTCATCAAGATAAGCATATTTCAAAGTGTCTGGCAATTGTTTTAATTCAAACACAGGATCACCCTTGGGTGGAGGAGGACCTCCTAGAGTTTCAATAGGCAAATTGTGTTTAAGCAGAGGACGTTGTTCAAAGAAAATCTTATCTATTTCATTTCTTTCATGCATATGCAAATCATTCTCGTGGTCTAGAAAATATTGTTCTGAAGGGTCGGTAGGAGGTACAGCAATAGAAGCAAGACCAATAATTTCATCCTTACTAGGTAAATCTTTTTCATGAAGCTTTCTACTAAACTTGGAAAAATTAAACTCATGAGACTCATCACCGAAACTAACACCGACAGTTTGTTTCTCACAATCTATTTTAGCATTAACGGTGTTCAAGAAAGGTCTACCAAAGATAATAGGAAAAAAATCATCTTGTGGGGAACCAAGAACAAGAAAATTAGTAGGATATTTTATTTTCCCACACAAGACTTCAACATCTCTAACAATCCCAATTGGTGATATGGTGTCTCTATTAGCAAGTTTAATAGTAACATTTATATCTTCTATCTCAGCGGGTGCTATATCATTCATGATTTCTTGATATAAGGAAAAAGGAATAGCACTTACACTAGCACCTATGTCACATAAACCATGATAACAGTGATCTCCTATTTTAACTAAGACAACATGCATGCCAACAACAGGTCTATGTTTGTCCTTTTTATCGGGTTTGGCAATTCTAGCAGCTTTATCACAGAAGTAAATAACATGCCCCTCAATATTATCGACCAAGAGATCTTTAACCATAGCAACACTAAGTTCTACCTTGATTTGTTCAACTGGTTTAGGTGTTCTAATATAACTTTTGTTGACCACAGTTAAGACTTTAGCATGTTCCTTTATCCTAACAGGGAAAGGTGGTTTTTCAATATAAGCAGTAGGAACAACTAGATCAACATTATATATAAGAGTTTCTTCCTTAGCTATTTTCGGTTCCTTGATTTCTTCTTTAATAGGTGGGTGATATATAAACCACTTCTCCTTAGGGAGATCAACATGAGTAGCAAAATATTCACAAAAGGAGGCTACTATTTCAGAGTCAAGTCCATATTTAGTGCTAAACTTTTGAAAAGCATCGGTATTCATAAAAGATTTAACACAATCAAACTTAAGCTCAATACCTGACTCTTTACCTTCATCGAGTTCCCAATCTTTAGAGTTGCGTTTAATTCTTTCTAAGAGATCCCACCGGAATTCAATAGTCTTCTTCATAAAAGAACCAGTACAAGAAGTATCGAGCATGGTTTGCTCATTATGAGAAAGCCGAGCATAAAAATTATGAATAATAATTTCTCTTGAGAGCTCATGATTGGGGCATGAATATAACATTGACTTAAGCCTCCCCCAAGTTAGAGCGATACTTTCTCCTTCACGAGGCCAAAAATTGTATATATAATTCCGATCACGATGAACTAGATGCATAGGATAATTTTTTTGATGGAATTCCAATTTCAATCGGTTCCATGTCCAAGATCCAATATCATCGCATAGCCTATACCATGTCAATGCTTTTCCCTTCAAAGATAAAGGGAAAACCTTCTTCTTAGCTTCATCTCCGGGTAAACCTGCAAGCTTAAACAATCCACAAATTTCATCCACATATATCAAGTGCTTATCAGGATGTTCAGTTCCATCTCCTGCATAAGGATTAGCTAGAAGTTGTTCTAACATACCCGAAGGAATTTCATATTCAATATTTTCAGTAGGTGCAGCAAGTTGAGGGGTGACTAATTGTGGTTCCGGTCGAGGAGAAGATACCCCGAACAAAGCCCTCAAAGGATTGTATTCCATTGTAACAAGTGACAATAAATTTCAGCACATAGTAATAATTTTTCCTTACCAATTTCCACTTACCAAGAGCGCTTCACTCCTAGGTAATGGCGCCAGAAAATAGCCTTGATGACCCACAAGTATATGGGATCAATTGTAGCCTTTTCGATAAGTAAGAGTGTCGAACCCAATGAGGAGCAGAAGGAAATGACAAGCGGTTTTCAGCAAGGTAATGTCTGCAAGTGCTAAAATTGTAAGTAATAGAGTAGTTTGATAGCAAGATAATTTGTAACGAGCAAGTAGCAATAGTAGTAACAAAAGTGCAGCAAGGTAGCCCAATCCTTTTGAGGCAAAGGACAGGCCAAAACGGTCTCTTGTGATCAGCAAAGCGTTCTTGAGGGTACACGGGAATTTCATCTAGTCACTTTCATCATGTTGGTTCGATTCGTGTTTGCTACTATGATAATTTGGTATGTGGGTGGGCCGGTGCTTAGGTGTTGTTCTTACTTGAACAAACCTCCTACTTATGATTAACCCCCTCGCAAGCATCCGCAACTACGAGAAAAGTATTAAGAATAAATTCAAACCATAACATTAAACTTTTGGATCCAATCGGTCCCTTACGGAATAGCGCATAAACTAGGGTTTAAGCTTCTGTCACTCTCGCAACCCATCATCTAATAACTACTCAACAATGCATTCCCTTAGGCCCAAATATGGTGAAGTGTCATGTAGTCGACGTTCACATGACACCACTAAGGGAATCACAACATACATATCATAAAAATATAGAACACATATCAAGCTTGTGACGCCCCCGGCTCAATCGTGCACTAATCATACACGCAAATGCACATGATCAAGCCTAAGGACTCACGGGAAAATATCACAACACAACTCTAAAACATTAATAAAGTCATTCAAGCTTTATATTACAAGCCAGGGGCCTCAAGGGCTCGAATACATAAGCTTGCATACAAGCGTCAGCGGAAGCATCATATATCTGAGTACAGATATAAAAGAAAACACAGAAAGGCCTTTAGAAAGGCGGGACAAAAATAAAACACTATGATCGAAAGGCGTAGGCCTCCTGCCTGGGAACCTCTGATCCTACTCCTGGTTGACGGCAAACTCAAGGTAATATCCATCTTCGGTGTAGTAGTAGCGATCGTCGGCGTGGGCAGCTGAAACCGGGGCTCCGTCCTCTGGTCTCGACAAACTGATACGGGGAGAAAAAGAAAGCAAAGCAACCATGAGTACTCTGAAGTACTCAGCAAGCAAGGATCTACACTACATATGCAACATTTTCAAAGAGTGGCTGTATATGTGGACTGGGCTGCAGAAATGCCAGAATAGAGAGGAAAGCCTAGTCCTATCGAAGACTAACATCTTCAGGGGTCTTGCAGCATTAGAAGAGTGTAGATTAGCACCGTATAAAATAGTAGTATCAATAAGTCTCAACCTCACCCAGAGATCCTTTCTCGACTCCCTGCGAGAAAGCAATCCCAGAGCCATACAGTCATCAACCTCGTCCGGAGATCCCTTCTCGACTCCCTGCGAGAAGCAATCCCAGAGCCATAGTATCCAATTCCAATTGTATCAATCGGGATACAACTCCGAGTGTCCGTTACCGAGGATCCGGCTATGCATAGATTAGTTCTTCCCTGCAGGGGTGCACCAACTTACCCACCACGCTCGCTTAACTCTGGCCGAACACACTTTCTGGGTCATGCCCGGCCTCGGCCAAACGACACACCGCAGCCCTACCTAAAGCTCAGCAGAGAGGTCCCTGCTGGTCTACATCCTAAGCACTCAGGGGTCTTGGGCCATCGCCCTGTGCACTCCGGGTCGTTGCGAGCAGGGTGGATACCAGCGCCAACGGCACGATCCGACCCGGCCACAATGCTGAACTGGACGTCTGACAGAAGTGTCGGCTGATACTATGATGCAGAACACCCATACCATGCCCATGTGGTGGTTAGTGCTATCGGGCCAATGGCCCACTCGAATCAAATATCCAAACCGTTAGTACTTTGGGGTTTGCGGTAACGAGCAGAGACTCACAAAAGATGTGACCCCGTCGCCCCGTCTTGAGGACTTGCGGCAAGGGCTAAGAATGCCCGGCCACGCCTCGTATCCATCACTCGGGCACCATACAGGCAATCCGTCTTCACATCACACGTGGGTACCCCTCAGGGTCGACCCGCCTTCCAAGTATCAGTGTAAAGTTATCCGTGTGTCCATAAAATCAGGTGAATCCGAGGTATCACCCTCGTTGGATTCCTACTTGATGTATCTGTCAAGGTGAACTCATAGGAATCACCCTCGCTGGGTTCACACTTGTGGTGTTGTACGACGGCGTCATTATCGGAAGCGGTGAAGGAGGAATCACCCTCGATGACCACGACCGAATAGCTACTCTACAGAGTTATCATCAGAAGTGCTACAAGAGGTTTCACCCTCGGCACTCGATAGTAATGCTGCAGTGTCGTTACAACAAAGGGGGGGGGTGATGTGCGGTGCCGGGGTCTGGTCTTCAATCCCGTTGATCGGGTCTTCGGATAATCCAGCGGGGCAGTCGGGATAAGTGGGGTCACTGATAGGTCTCTACCCAGCCTATACTAAGCAGTTTAGGATATGCAGGTAATTATCAACAGCAGGTTACAATAAGCAGGCTATGCATCAGAATAGGTAAAGCAGTAGCAGCAGCAATTCTAATGCAAGCATGAGAAATTAGAATGGGCGATATCGGGATGATCAAAGGGGGGGGGGCTTGCCTGGTTGCTCGTCGGCAAGGGCAAGGTTGTCAATGGTGTCTTCGGGCTCCGGAGCTGCGGCGGCATCGGGGACTACGTCGGTGTCGGGGTCTACCGAGAGGGAAGAGGGGGAGGAAACAATATAAATATAGAGTAAACATAAGCAAAACGGAGCAGGCTACGCTAACGTGCAGTGCAGGGTTGCCTGAAGACATGTCAAAGTCATTTAGTTATTTTATGAATTTGTTTGGAATTATTTTACTAATGTCATGCACTATTCATTTATCTGAAACAGGCAAAAAGTTGCACGTTCAGATAGTTAGAGGCACCTAACAGGTATGTGGGTAGCGTATTCGGATTCGTGGGATTTTTCTGATCATTTTTCATATATAATTTATTTTCATCGGAGTTACGGTTTAAAAGATATGATTTTCTAAAGTTTTATTGATTTTTCGAAATTTATTTAATTATTTAAATTCAAATTATCCAAAACAGTAGCAGGGTGACGTCATTGTGACGTAATGGTGATGTCAGCGGCCAACTGTGCAGCTGACCAGGTCAAACCTGACGTGTGGGGCCCACATGTCAGCCGCTGTTAGTTTATTAGGATTAATTGAACTAATTACTGATTAATTAGGGGTGCGGGGTCCACTGGTCAGTGTCTAATTAACTAATTAAGTTAATTAACTGATTTAACTAAGGTTTTAACTAATTAAGTGGTGGGGCCTACACGTCAGCGGCTCAGGGGCTAATCCCGGTCAAACCTGGCGATGACCGGGGTTTGACCCTGCGGTAGGGCCCGCTGTCAGTGGCTGTAGGGGGATCTAATTAGCGGTGATTAGGCCTAATGACAGTGCCACGCTGGCAATCGCCGGAGCTCGGCCGGCGACGACCAAAACAGCGGTGGCGGACTCGCCGGACTTCGCTACGGACAGCGGCTGGATGCGCAAAGACTACCAGAAGGCAGCCCGCGCTCATGCCGATGCAGGGGAGCAAGTGGCTGGGTGAGTGGTGGCCGGGGCTCGCCGGAACTAAGCTCGCGGCGGCCGCCGGAATTCAGGTGAGCTTGATTCTTTGCACACAGGGCACGAGGGGAGGAGTTGGTGGGCGCGTTCGGCGCCGGGGAGCTCCAGGAACTCGGGGCAAAGCTCGGTTTCGAGCTTAGCGTACGGTGGTCACGGCGGAGCCATGGCCGGCAGTGAGAGCTTTCGGGTCCGAAGGAAAACGGCGGCTACGAGGCACGGGGGAAAGCACTGAGAGGTCGGGGAGAATCATGTGCTCACAGCGAACGTGTAGGGAAAGGCAGCGAGCTCGGGGAGGAGCTGTTCGTCGCGGATCGGCGGCGAGCAGGAGGGGATCCCGTCGGGGAAGAACGGCGATGGCGACGGCTTGGCGGTGTCCCGACTCGATCCAGTGGTGTCGAGTGATGCAGAAGAGCACGGGGGTCCTCCCGGACATCAGCAGGAGGCGCGGGGAGGCGGTGGCCGCACAGGCGAGCTGCGGCGGTGACGGCGCGTTCGGGCGACGATCGGGGTGGAAGGGGGCAAGGCAATGGAGAGTAAGGAGGGGGGCTGGGGTGTCCAGAGGGTCGAGGGGGGCCTTAACCGACCAGGGGCGGGCGCCGGGGCACGGTGTCGAGCTGTGAGGAGGGGGGGCCGGGGTGCGGCGCGCGGTGCGGCCGACAGCGGCGTGGGGGAGGAGCAGTAGGAAGGGGAAAAGGGGAGGTGGGCTGGGCCGGCCTGGCTGGTTGCGGCCAGCTGGGCCGAGGCCCGGGGGGGTTCTTTTTTTATTTTTGCTTTTGTTTTATTTCCTTTTGTCTTTTTCTTTTATTTATTTTCTCTTATTTTCTGTTTGCAAACAGTTAGGCCTCCAAACTTAATTTTGTAAAGTGGTGACTTGGTCCAATAAATATAGTGCAAGATGTAACACTGATAGAAAATGGTTTGGAGCATGAATGTTTTCATTTGAATTTTAATTAAATGAAATCGGATTAAATATTTCTGTTTTGTAGCTGTTAGAGTCAATTAATTAATTTAGTGAATGTTGGTTATAATTTTAGAATGGTCTCTGGATTATTTACAATATTATGAACAATTTAGTTTCTGGATTTGAACAACTTTTATTTGCACTTTTAGTTTGAATTTCCATTTGAATTTGAATTTGAAAAGAGATAGGATCCAAATGATGTTTAAGCAATGTTGATCATGATGACCTGGCATAATAAAAAAAAGATTACTGTGGCTAACCACTGGGGGTGTTACAAATCTCCTCTACTAATAAGAATTCTCGTCCCGAGAATTAAGAGGTAGAGTAAGGGGGAAAGTTCCGGTTACGAAATTCTATCGAGTCTTCTCGGTCTTGATTGCTCTTCTCGAAGGAATCTATCCATTACATTGACACCTTCATTTCTCTGCATCAATGCCTCATGACGAAGTTGTCGTCCCTTCTTCAGGATCGCCATCGTACTTATGAAAGAATAAGGGTGGGTATTCAGGGAGAACGGACCTCTGCATGGTTGACTATCTTGTCAATAACAATAGGGAAGGTGGCGGAAAGTAACTCTCGAATTGAAACCTTAGAAAATATCGATAGCAAAGTAAGGAGGTATCATGAGATGTTTCGAGCGGGCAGGCAATCGTTCGGTGCCTGAAACAGGGCGTGAAAGGGGTTCATAGCAACGGGAATAAGTATTGTGTCTTATACCAGAATTGATGATCTCATCAGAAGGTGACTTGTGAATTACATATGAGGCCACGTGCGAGGAATAACTTTGGGAACAAGGGGTGTACAGGAGAGTCAGGTTTCAATCCTGGGACCTGTGGGTTATGGGCCAACCATGAGGGCTAAAAGTAGGAAGGAGGCTGACATATTGCACGGTCACGATAGCAAGGCATGTCAGAGGATAGTTTGTCAGTTATGTGGACGACAACATCGGTACCAAGGGCGAGGGACGAAGAGAATCATTTTCCTGCTCGTTGAACGAGGCGGACCGATAGGCTAAGTTCTCGTCCATTGGTGCTTACCGAAAGGTCATCAACAGTAGAAACAGGGTCTCACTGACAGAGTTGTACACCGAGGTGTTTACATAAGCAGTGAATTATTACTGCTTAGATCATATAGATCACAAGAAAGGTTAAACAAAACAATGGAAAGGAAAATGTGATCATCAGATTAAAAGGAACAATGGAAAGAAAAATGTGTCTAAACACATATTCCAGGGGTATATCCTTCGCAAGGACAAGCAGAGCATGATATCCATGGCAGGATAGAAAGTAGAAAACGCTTTAGGTAAGGGGAGAGAAATTCCATGACATTACCCATACAATGGTGTTTGGATAATTGAAAAAGAAATTTTAGCATTGTGCTTCAAATGTTCTTATAGGAGATTGGAGTACCACAGTCATGCTTCGAGTTAACATTGACATGGTCTTCCAGTAAAGATCAGACGTTGGATACACAAAGGATCCATCAGGAGGCAATAGGGTTGCTAGAAGTTTCGAATTCACATACCATAGTTCAGTTGTCGGCATTCCGGTTATAAACAACACGGGGACCAAGAAGGAATGGTGATGGTGAGAAGTAACACTTGTATCAAGAATTCTCATGAGGTGGTGAAATTCCCGCGACATTCTTGACATAAAAGGTGGTAATTTTTCCAAGGCAAAGAAGAACAAATGCTCGATAGCAAGGAACTCAAGGTATAACACAAAACACGAACAAGTTTGTGTTTGGGGGGGGGGGAAGCAATAAAGTGGCCGATGATTATCACAAATCATTCAGGGCAAGGATGGTATTTCTCATCATGAGTTCAATTGATATCCTGGAAGGGCTCAGAATGCTGATGATGATCACGACACATTTGTCGAGAGATTCCATGAAGATGTAATCGATCGGCGATGACATCAAGTCAAAGAAATGATGAAGCGAAAGGTTATTGGAACCATGGGTACGACACAAACTCGAGATCAAGTTTGTTGTTCAAGGAGAAATGATATGACGAGGAAATTCACCGTAAGATTAGCTCACCGTCGAAATTTGTGCTCTGGGAAGAAGGACCAGGTAGCACTGTTAGTATTAGCACGATAATGATGTAGCCGTTCAGGATAGGATTAACATTATGGAGTATTAAACTTGTAAGCAATGAAGATTTCGAACACTTGTCGAATCGCAAAGCGGGCTCGATTCCGTTATCGGTGTCCTTGAGTGTCTAACAACTCAGAGCCCGGGGGAAAATTGGAATCGGTGAGAAATAATAGTAGATGAAGAACTCATAAGGAGTTATGTAGTTTCGTGATAATCTCGAGATGCCAGGGGGTAATACTCGACGACAGATCAAAGCACAGGGTGGACTGGGGTATTGCTCTACAGAAGACAAGTGCTTATCTTGCACGAGAAATGGTAATTAAAAGGAGGACATGGTCGGAACCACGATTGCAAAAGGCCAGATCCCAGATATAAGATGAACTTATACCAAGGGAATAATTAATTTAAGAGAAGCTTTAATGACTAGATATACCTCGTGTCCATGGGCATGAACACAAAGTTCAAGGTCGACTCCCACTTCTACCGTGCATAACCTTTCATACGTTGTTCTATTAAAAATGATTTGAGTGCAAAGACCTACATAGTGAATAACCAGAGGAGTATGAACCTTGGAAAACTTTCGTGTTCACACAGGTTAAGGAAGGCATAGGTTCAACCCATCGGGGCATCTTAGAAATATATACCACAAGCTTCAAGAGTAATTATCACCAGCTCGAAAGCAGAGCATGGTTGGACAAATCAGAGAATAGGATTTACCAATGGCATTATGTATCAGAGAAGAACTCGAGGTTTTTGCATACAAAGGACACTGTCGAATGATAATTCAACAATGGATCTGACGGTCCATATCGGGGTTGATGTGGGCATCGGCACACAATCAGAGGACGAAGCAAAGCAAAGGCACTGGATTATAGAATCAAATGACTAATTCAAAGTTCAATTGCAAAGGATTTATGATTTCCAAATCAAGGGATCAGAAGCAAACGCCCTGATTAAGGATGGATAAGTAGAGTAGGCTCAGGGGTACAATCGATGGCTATTTGATTGATCGAGATCCAGCTCATGTTAAAAATGATGTCTGAGCCAGAAGGATGAATTCTAGGATCTGATTGAGGATTGCGAGCATTCTCAATATATTGAATCAAGGGACTCGAAATGATAGTGACAGAGGATGTCAACGGAGATTACTAGAAATATGGATTTTACCATAATGCAGGAAGGCAAGGAATTCAGGAGCAACAAGCTGCTGAGGATCTTCCGAAAATCGAAGAGTATTTCGAAGAATTTTGTGTAACACAAGAACAACTAGGAATGAACAAATCCTCAATAAGTGTGAGGAATTATTCGTAGGCGTAATCGTGCAGAAAAAGCTGCAAGGCAGTAATCACAAAGGATTCTCGGAGTAGCGGGAAGTAGTTCAGGGTATCTTGTACTAACAAGAGTTATCGAGAATGAAGGTATGGATGGCAAGTATAAGTAGCTATCCATGGGGATGTCTCGATGGTAGGGAATTGCAAATCCGATGAGCACAAGTTCTCGAAAGAACTTCGGAGAGTATCTTCGAAATCTTCTGGTGCACCAAGTAATCATCTGGAGTAAGGGCTCTCCGGGAGGAAGTAGTTACGAGAAACTAGGGTTAGAGTTAGTAAAATATTTAAACCCGAATAGAAGAGAAATCAGAGTCCCAGAGTAAAGGTCGAGGAGTAAAAGATCCTAATACCACCTAGTTGGCGACGTGGGCCCATAAGCCACACAGCCAAGTTAGTAAATTAGTTTTCGATTACTAGACTCAACTTCGGCCAAAGAGTTGGAAAGGGGGGTTCCTACAGTCAGTCGGCTCTGATACCAACTTGTGACGCCCCCGGCTCAATCGTGCACTAATCATACACGCAAATGCACACGATCAAGCCTAAGGACTCACGGGAAGATATCACAACACAACTCTAAAACATAAATAAAGTCATTCAAGCTTTATATTACAAGCCAGGGGCCTTGAGGGCTCGAATACATAAGCTTGCGTACAAGCGTCAGCGGAAGCATCAGATATCTGAGTACAGATATAAAAGAAAACACAAAAAGGCCTTTAGAAAGGCGGGACAAAAATAAAACACTACGATCGAAAGGCGTAGGCCTCCTGCCTAGGAACCTCCGATCCTACTCCTGGTCGACGGCAAACTCAAGGTAATATCCATCCTCGGGGTAGTAGTAGCGATCGTCGGCGTGGGCAGCTGAAACCGGGGCTCCGTCCTCTGGTCTCGACAAATTGATACGGGGAGAAAAAGAAAGCAAAGCAACCGTGAGTACTCTGAAGTACTCAGCAAGCAAGGATCTACACTACATATGCAACATTTTCAAAGAGTGGCTGTATATGTGGACTGGGCTGCAGAAATTCCAGAATAGAGAGGAAAGCCTAGTCCTATCGAAGACTAACATCTTCAGGGGTCTTGCAGCATTAGAAGAGTGTAAATTAGCACCGTATAAAATAGTAGTATCAATAAGTCTCAACCTCACCCAGAGATCCTTTCTCGACTCCCTGCAAGAAAGCAATCCCAGAGCCATACAGTCATCAACCTCGTCCGGAGATCCCTTCTCGACTCCCTGCGAGAAGCAATCCCAGAGCCATAGTATCCAATTCCAATTGTATCAATCGGGATACAACTCCGAGTGTCCGTTACCGAGGATCCGGCTATGCATAGATTAGTTCTTCCCTGCAGGGGTGCACCAACTTACCCACCACGCTCGCTTAACTCCGGCCGGACACACTTTCTGGGTCATGCCCGGCTTCGGCCAAACGACACACCACAGCCCTACCTAAAGCTCAGCAGAGAGGTCCCCGCTGGTCTACATCCTAAGCACTCAGGGGTCTTGGGCCATCGCCCTGTGCACTCCGGGTCGTTGCGAGCAGGGTGGATACCAGCGCCAACGGCACGATCCGACCCGGCCACATTGCTAAACTGGACGTCTGACAGAACTGTCGGCTGATACTATGATGCAGAACGCCCATACCATGCCCACGTGGTGGTTAGTGCTATTGGGCCAGAGGCCCACTCGAATCAAATATCCAAACCATTAGTACTTTGGGGTTTGCGGTAACGAGCAGAGACTCACGAAAGATCTGACCCCATCGCCCCATCTCGAGGACTTGCGGCAAGGGCTAAGAATGCCCAGCCACGCCTCGTATCCATCACTCGGGCACCATACAGGCAACCCGTCTTCACATCACACGCGGGTACCCCTCAGGGTCGACCCGCCTTCCAAGTATCAGTGTAAAGTTATCCGTGTGTCCATAACATCAGGGGAATCCGAGGTATCACCCTCGTTGGATTCCTACTCGATGTATCTGTCAAGGTGAACTCATAGGAATCACCCTCGCTGGGTTAACACTTGAGGTGTTGTACGACGGCGTCGTTATCGGAAGCGGTGAAGGAGGAATCACCCTCGATGACCACGACCGAATAGCTACTCTACAGAGTTATCATCAGAAGTGCTACAAGAGGTTTCACCCTCGGCACTCGATAGTAATGCTGCAGTGTCGTTACAACAAAGGGGGGGTGATGTGCGGTGCCGGGGTCTGGTCTTCAATCCCGTTGATCGGGTCTTCGGATAATCCAGCGGGGCAGTCGGGATAAGTGGGGTCACTGATAGGTCTCTACCCAGCCTATACTAAGCAGTTTAGGATATGCATGTAATTATCAACAGCAGGTTACAATAAACAGGCTATGCATCAGAATAGGTAAAGCAGTAGCAGCAGCAATTCTAATGCAAGCATGAGAAATTAGAATGAGCGATATCGGGATGATCAAAGGGGGGGGGCTTGCCTGGTTGCTCGGCGGCAAGGGCAAGGTTGTCAATGGTGTCTTCGGGCTCCGGAGCTGCAGCGGCCTCGGGGACGTCGTCGGTGTCAGGGTCTACCGAGAGGGAAGAGGGGGAGGAAACAGTATAAATATAGAGCAAACATAAGCAACACGGAGCAGGCTACGCTAACGTGCAGTGCAGGGTTGCCTGAAGACATGTCAAAGTCATTTAGTTATTTTAGGAATTTGTTTGGAATTATTTTACTAATGTCATGCACTATTCATTTATCTGAAGCAGGCAAAAAGTTGCACGTTCAGATAGTTAGAGGCACCTAACAGGTATGTGGGTAGCGTATTTGGATTCGTGGGATTTTTCTGATCATTTTTCATATATAATTTATTTTCATCGGAGTTACGGTTTAAAAGATATGATTTTCTAAAGTTTTATTGATTTTTCGAAATTTATTTAATTATTTAAATTCGAATTATCCAAAACAGTAGCAGGGTGACGTCATTGTGACGTAATGGTGACGTCAGCGGCCAACTATGCAGCTGACTAGGTCAAACCTGATGTGTGGGGCCCACATGTTAGCCGCTGTTAGTTTATTAGGATTAATTGAACTAATTACTGATTAATTAGGGGTGCGGGGTCCACTGGTCAATGTCTAATTAACTAATTAAGTTAATTAACTGATTTAACTAACGTTTTAACTAATTAAGTGGTGGCGCCTACACGTCAGCGGCTCAGGGGCTAATCCCGGTCAAACCTGACGATGACCGGGGTTTGACCCTGCGGTACGGCCCGCTGTCAGTGGCTGTAGGGGGATCTAATTTGCGGTGATTAGGCCTAATGACAGTGCCACGCTGGCACTCGCCGGAGCTCGGCCGGCGACGACCAAAACAGCGGCGGCGGACTCGCCGGACTTCGCTACGGACAGCGGCTGGACGCGCAAAGACTACCAGAAGGCAGCCCGCGCTCGTGCCGATCCAGGGGAGCAAGTGGCTGGGTGAGTGGTGGCCGGGGCTCGCCAGAACTGAGCTCGCGGCGGCCGCTGGAATTCAGGTGAGCTTGGTTCTTTGCACACAGGGCATGAGGGGAGGAGTTGGTGGGCGCGTTCGGCGCCGGGGAGCTCCAGGAACTCGGGGCAAAGCTCGGTTTCGAGCTTAGCGTACGGTGGTCACGGCGAAGCCATGGCCGGCGGTGAGAGCTTTCGGGTCCGAAGGAAAACGGCGGCTACGAGGCACGGGGGAAAGCACTGAGAGGTCGGGGAGAATCATGTGCTCACAGCGAACGTGTAGGGAAAGGCAGCGAGCTCGGGGAGGAGCTGGTCGTCGCGGATCGGCGACGAGCAGGAGGGGATCCCGTCGGGGAAGAACGGCGATGGCGACGGCTTGGCGGTGTCCCGACTCGATCCAGTGGTGTCGAGTGATGCAGAAGAGCATGGGGGTCCTCCCGGACATCAGCAGGAGGCGCGGGGAGGCCGGTGGCCGCGTAGGCGAGCTGCGGCGGTGACGGCGCGTTCGGGCGATGATCGGGGAGGAAGGGGGCAAGGCGATGGAGAGCAAGGAGGGGGGGGCTGGGGTGTCCAGAGGGTCGAGGGGGGCCTTAACCGACCAGGGGCGGGCGCCGGGGCGCGGTGTCGAGCTGCGAGGAAGGGGGGCCGGGGCGCGGCGTGCGGTGCGGCCGACAGCGGCGTGGGGGAGGAGCAGTAGGAAGGGGAAAAGGGGAGGTGGGCTGGGCCGGCCTGGCTGGTTGTGGCCAGCTGGGCCGAGGCCCGGGGGGTTCTGTTTTTATTTTTGCTTTTGTTTTATTTCCTTTTGTCTTTTTATTTTATTTATTTTCTCTTATTTTCTGTTTGCAAATAGTTAGGCCTCCAAACTTAATTTTGTAAAGTGGTGACTTGGTCCAATAAATATAGTGCAAGATGTAACACTGATAGAAAATGGTTTGGAGCATAAATGTTTTCATTTGAATTTTAATTAAATGAAATCGGATTAAATATTTCTGTTTTGTTGCTGTTAGAGTCAATTAATTAATTTAGTGAATGTTGGTTATAATTTTAGAATGGTCTCTGGATTATTTACAATATTATGAACAATTTTGTTTCTGGATTTGAACAACATTTATTTGCACTTTTAGTTTGAATTTCCATTAGAATTTGAATTTGAAAAGAGATAGGATCCAAATGATGTTTAAGCACTGTTGATCATGATGACCTGGCATAATCAAAAAAAGATTACTGTGGCTAACCACTGGGGGTGTTACAAAGTTCACATGATTACTTGCAACATGATTTCTCCCGTGACCTCAAGAACAAAAGTAACTACTCACAAATGATAAACATGCTCAAGATTAGTGGGGTATTAAATAGCATAATGGATCTGAACATATAATCTTCCACCAAATAAACCATATAGTAATCAACTACAAGATGTAATCAACACTACTAGTCACCCACAAGCACCAATCTATAGTTCCGGTACAAAGATTGAACACAAGAGATGAACTAGGGTTTGAGAGGAGATGGTGCTGTTGAAGATGTTGATGGAGATTGCCCTCCCCAAGATGGGAGAGTTGTTGGTGATGATGATGATGATGATTTCCCCCTCCGAGAGGGAAGTTCCCCCGGCGGAATCGCTCCGCCGGAGGGCAAAAGTGCTCCTGCCCAAGTTTTGCCTCGAGACGGCGGCGCTTTGTCCCGAAAGTCCTCTCCTTATTTTTTCTAGTTCAAAATGACTTAAATACCAGAAGATGGGCACCAGAGGTGGGCTGGGCTGAGCACAACCCACCAGGTGGCCCCCCTCTGGTACTTATTGGCTCCAATATTTTTAATATATTCCATAAAAAATCCCCGTGAAGTTTCAGCTCATTTGGAGTTGTGCAGAATAGGTAGCCTGGCGTAGCTTTTTCAGGTCCAGATTTCCAGCTGCCGGAATTCTCCCTCTTTGTATGAACCTTGCAAATTATGAGAGAAAAGGCATTAGAATTACTCCAAAAAGCATTATTATGCATAAAAACATTATACATAATAGTAGGTAAACATGATGCAAAATGGACGTATCACCCATCTCACGTGATGATCGGACATGGGTTAGTTGATTTGGATCACATTACACTTAGATGACTTGAGGGATGTCAGTTTAAGTTGGAGTTCTTAAGTAATTTGATTAATTGAACTTAATTTATCATGAACTTAGTCCTAATAGTATTTACATATCTATGTTGTAGATCAATGGCCCGTGCTACCGTTCCCCTGAATTTTAATGCGTTCCTAGAGAAAGCTAAGTTGAAAGATGATGGTAGCAACTACACGGACTGGGTCCGTAACTTGAGGATTATCCTCATTGCTGCACAAAAGAATTATGTCTTGATGCACTGCTAGGTGATGCACCTGCTGCAGGAGCTGAAGCAGATGTTATGAACGTCTGGCAAGCTCGATCTGATGACTACTCGATAGTTCAGTGTGCCATGCTTTACAGCCTTGAACCGGGACTTCAAAGACATTTTGAACGTCATGGAGCATATGAGATGTTCCAGGAATTGAAGTTAATATTTCAAGCAAATGCCCGGGTTGAGAGATATGAAGTCTCCAACAAGTTCTATAGCTGCAAGATGGAGGATAACAGTACTGTGAGTGAACACATACTCAAAATGTCTGGGTATTATAATCACTTGACTCAGCTGGGAGTTAATCTTCCAGTTGATTGTGTTATTGACAGAGTTCTTCAATCACTGCCACCAAGCTATAAAGGCTTCGTGATGAACTATAATATGTAAGGGATGGACAAAACAATTCCCGAGCTCTTCGCAATGCTTAAGGCCGCGGAGGTAGAAATCAAGAAGGAACATCAAGTGTTGATGATTAACAAAACCACTAGTTTCAAGAAAAAGGGCAAGGGAAAGAAAGGGAACTTCAAGAAGAATGGCAAGCAAGTTGCCACTCCCGGGAAGAAACCCAAAGCTGAACCCAAGCCTGAAACTTAGTGCTTCTACTTCAAAGGGACTGGTCACTGGAAGCGGAACTGCCCCAATTATTTGGCGGATAAGAAGGATGGCAAAGTGAATAAAGGTATATTTGATATACATGTTATTGATGTGTACCTTACTAATGCCCGTAGTAGCGCCTGGGTATTTGATACTTGTTTGGTTGCTCATATTTGTACCTCGAAACAGGAGCTACAGATTAAACGAAGATTGGCTAAGGACGAGGTGACGATGCGCGTCAGGAATGGTTCCAAGGTCGATGTGATCGCCGTTGGCATGCTACCTCTACATCTACCTTCGGGATTAGTTTTAGACCTGAATAATTGTTATTTGGTTCCAGCGTTGAGCATGAACATTATATCTGGATTCTTGTTTAGTGCGAGACGGTTATTCATTTAAATCAGAGAATAATGGTTGTTCTTTTTATATGAATAATATCTTTTATGGTCATGCACCCTTGAAAAGTGGTCAATTTTTGTTGAATATCGATTGTAGTGATACACATATACATAATATTGAAGCCAAAAGATGCAAAGTTGATAATGATAGTGCAACATATTTGTGGCACTGCCGTTTAGGTCATATTGGTGTAAAGCGCATGAAGAAACTCCATGCTCATGGGCTTTTGGAATCACTTGATTATGAATCATTTGATACTTGCGAACCATGCCTCATGGGCAAGATGACTAAAACTCGGTTCTCCAGAATAATGGAGCGAGCCAATGCCTTATTGGAAATAATACATACCGATGTATGTGGTCCGATGAGTGTTGAGGCACACGGCGGGTATCGTTATTTTCTGAACTTCACAGATGATTTAAGCAGATATGGGTATATCTACTTAATCAAACACAAGTCTGAAACATTTGAAAAGTTCAAAGAATTTCAGAGTGAAGTGGAGAATCATCGTAACAAGAAAATAAAGTTTCTACAATCTGATCGCGGAGGCGAATATTTCAGTTACGAGTTTGGCCTTCATTTAAAACAATGTGGAATAGTTTCACAACTCACGCCACCTGGAACACCACAGCATAATGGTGTGTCCAAACGTCGTAACCGTACTTTATTAGATATGGTGCGATCTATGATGTCTCTTACCGATTTACCACTATGTTTTGGGGTTATGCATTAGAGACAGCTGCATTCATGTTAAATAGGGCACCGTCTAAATCCATTGAGACGACACCATATGACCTGTGGTTTGGCAAGAAACCTAAGATGTCGTTTCTTAAAATTTGGGGATGCGACGCTTATGTCAAAAGGCTTCAGCCCGATAAGCTCGAACCTAAATCGGAGAAGTGCGTCTTCATAGGATACCCTAAGGAAACTATTGGGTACACCTTCTACCACAGATCCGAAGGCAAAATCTTTGTTGCTAAGAATGGGTCCTTTCTAGAGAAGGAGTTTCTCTTGAAAGAAGTGAGTGGGAGGAAAGTAGAACTTGATGAGGTAACTGTACCTCCTCTCGAATTGGAAAGTAGTACATCAGAGAAAACCGTTCCAGTGATGCCTACACCAACTAGAGAGGAAGCTAATGATAATGATCATGAAATTTCAGATCAAGTTGCAACTGAACTTCGTAGGTCGACCAGAACACAATCCACACCAGAGCAGTACGGAAATCATGTCTTGGAAGTTATGTTATTAGACCATGATGTACCTACGAACTATGAAGAATCTATGATGAGCCCAGATTCCGATAAATGGTTTGAGGCCACGAAAACTGAGATAGGATCCATGTATGACAACAATGTGTGGACTTTGGTGGACTTGCCCGATGATCGGCAAGCCATAGAGAATAAATGGATCTTCAAGAAGAAGACTAACGCTGATGGTAATGTTACTGCCTACAAAGCTCGTCTTGTCGCGAAAGGTTTTCGACAAGTTCAAGGGGTTGACTACAATGAGACCTTCTCACCCGTAGCGATGCTTAAGTCCATCCGAATCATGTTAGCAATTGCCGCATTTTATGATTATGAAATCTGGCAAATGGACGTCAAAACTGCATTCCTCAATGGATTTCTTAAAGAAGAGTTGTATATGATGCAACCAGAAGGTTTTGTCGATCCTAAAGGTGCTAACAAAGTGTGCAAGCTCCAGCGATCCATCTATGGACTGGTGCAAGCATCTCGGAGTTGGAATATACGCTTTGATGAGGTGATCAAAGCATATGGTTTTTGATGTCTACTACGCAACTTTATTCTTGTAGACTCATGTTGGGCCTCCAATCGCAGAGTTTTGTAGGACAGTAGCAATTTTCCCTCAAGTGGATGACCTAAGGTTTATCAATCCATGGGAGGCGTAGGATGAAGGTGGTCTCTCTCAAACAACCCTGCAACCAAATACAAGAAATCTCTTGTGTCCCCAACACACCCAATACAATGGCAAATTGTATAGGTGCACTAGTTCGGTGAAGAGATGGTAATAAAAGTGTAATATGGATGGAACAAATATATTTTTATAATCTGAATAAATAAAAACAGCAAGGTAGCAAGTGACAAAAGTGAGCACAAACGGTATTGCAATGCTTGAAAACAAGGCCTAGGGTCCGTACTTTCGCTAGTACAATCTCTCAACAATGCTAATATAATTTGATCATATAACCATCCCTCAACGTGCGATGAAGAATCACTCCAAAGTTCCTATCTAGCGGAGAACATAAGAATAAATTGTTTGTAGGGTACGAAACCGCCTCAAAGCTATTCTTTCCGATCAATCTATCAAGAGTTCGTACTAAAATATCACCAAAGCAAATTCAGATTCGTAATGCTCAATCCAACACAAAGAACCTCAAAGAGTGCCCCAAGATTTCTACCGGAGAAACAAAGACAAGAACGTGCATCAACCCCTATGCATAGATTACCCCAATGTCACCTCGGGAATCCACGAGTTGAGTGCCAAAACGTATATCAAGTGAATCAATATGATACCCCATTGCCACCACGAGTATTCATTTGCAAGACATATATCAAGTGCTCTCAAATCCATAAAAGTATTCAATCAGATAAAACAAAATCTCAAAGGGAAAACTCAATTCACAACAAGATAGAGAGGGGAAAACACCATATGATCCGACTATATTAACAAAGCCCGCGATACATCAAGATCGTGACATCTCAAGAACACAAGAGAGAGAGAGAGAGAGATTAAACACATAGCTACTGGTACAAACCCTCAGCCCCGAGGGAGGACTACTCCCTCCTCATCGTGGTGGCCGCTGGCATGATGAAGATGGCCACCGGTGATGATCTCCCCCTCCGGCAGGGTGCCGGAACGGGGTCTAGATTGGATCTCGTGGATACAGAGGCCTTGCGGCGGCAGCACTTCTGATCTAGGTCTACCCCGAGGGGTTTTGGAATATTCAAGAATTTATAGGGTAAAGTGGGGGTATGGGAGGCCACCGAGGGGAGCACAACCCACCAGGGCGCACCTGGGTTGGATCTCGTGGATACAGAGGCCTTGCGGCGGCAGAACTTCTGATCTAGGGCTACCCCGAGGGGTTTTGGAATATTTGAGAATTTATAGGGTAAAGTGGGGGTATGGGAGGCCACCGAGGTGGGCACAACCCACCAGGGCGCGCTTGGGGGCCCAAGCGCGCCCATGTGGGTTGTGCCCACCTCGGGGCACCCCCCCCAGGTGCTGCTCTGGCCCATCCTGGGTGTTCTGGTCCATAAAATTCCACAAAAAGTTTCGCGGTGTTTGGACTCCGTTTGATAATGATTTCCTGCGATGTAAAAAACAAGCAAAAAACAGCAACTGGCACTGGGCACTACGTCAATAGGTTAGTCCCAAAAAATGCTATAAAGTTGCTATAAAATGATTGTAAAACATCCAAGAATGATAATATAACAACATGGAACAATAAAAAATTATAGATATGTTGGAGACGTATCAGCATCCCCAAGCTTAATTCCTGCTCGTCCTCGTGTAGGTAAATGATAAAAAAGATAATTTTTGATGTGGAATGCTACCTAGCATAAACTTGATCATATATCTAATCATGGCATGAATATTAAGACATAAGTGATTCAAAGCAATAGTCTATAATTTGACATAAAGACATCAATACTTAGGCATCCCAACAAGCAATCATGTCTTTCAAAATATCAATGTTAAAGAAAGTTATCCCTACAAAATCATATAGTCTTGTCATGCTCTGTCTCCTTAACACAAAGTATTTATCATGCACAACCCCGATGACAAGCCAAGCAATTGGTTCATACTTTTTAACGCGCTTCAGCTTTTTCAACTCCCACGCAATACATGAGCGCAAGCCATGGATATAGCACTATGGGTGGAATAGAGTATGATGATAGGGATAAATATAGAGAAGACAAAAAAGTAAGAAAGTCTCACATCGACGCGGCTAACCAACGGGCTATGGAGATACCCATCAATTGATATCAATGTGAGGAGTAGGGATTGCCATGCAACGAATGCACTAAGTGCTATAAGTGTATGAAAGCTCAATATGAAAACTAAGTGGGTGTGCATCTAATCCTATAATGAAAAAGTCCCACTAGTATATGAAAGTGACAACATAGGAGACTCTCCATATGAAAAACGTGTTGCTACTTTGAAGCACAAGTGTGGAACTAGCATGCCCCTTCTCTCTTTATTTCTCTTTTTTTTCTTTTTTTTCTTTTTCTTTTCTTTCTTTTTTTATTTTTTTTTCTCTCATTGTCCGGAGTCTCATCCCGACTTGTGGGGAATCATAGTCTCCATCATCCTTTCCTCACTGGGACATGCTCTAATAATGAATAATGATGATCATCACACTTCTATTTACTTATAACTCAAAAGAAATGAAAATTACAACTCGATACCTATAACAAAATATGACTCTATATGAATGCCTCTGGCAGTATACCAGGATGTGCAATGATCTAGCGTAACATGCATGAAAAATGATGAACGGTGGTTGAGCCACAAATACTATGTCAACTATATGATCATGCAAAGCAATATGACAATGAATGCTCAAGTCATCAAAACGGAAGTTGCATGGCAATATATCTCGGAATGGCTATGGAAAGGCCATAATAGGTAGGTATGGTGGCTGTTTTGAGGAAGATATAATAAGGCTTATGTGTGATAGAGCGTATCATATCACGGGGTTTGGATGCACCGACGAAGTTTGCACCAACTCTCGAGGTGAGAAAGGGCAATGCACAGTACCGTAGAGGCTAGCAAATTGCGGAAAGGTAAGAGTGCGTATAATCCATGGACTCACATTAGTCATAAAGAACTCATATACTTATTGCAAAAGTTTATCAGCCCTCGAAGCAAAGTACTACTATGCATGCCCCTAGGGGGGTAGATTGGTAGGAAAAGACCATCGCTCATCCCAGACCGCCACTCATAAGGAAGACAATCAATAATAAATCATGCTCCAACCTCATAGAATAACGAGAGACTATACGTGCATGCTTCGGGAATCACAAACCTTAACACCAATATTCCTACTAACCACAACCATTTACTAGTACCTCCCACATATTATCATCTCTATATCGCAAAACTATTGCAAGGAATCAAACATATCATATTCAGTGATCCATAAGTTTTATGTAGGATTTCATGACTAACCATGCAAATGACCAATTCATGTTGACTCTCTCTTATTTAAGACTTTCAGATCTAAGAATTTTATTAAAACAGCAAGCAAAACAAAATAAAATGGCATTCCAAGAATAGCACAACTCATGTGAAGAAGCAAAAACTTAGGCTCAACCGATACTAACCGATAATTGTTGAAGAAGAAAGGTGGGATGCCTACCGGGGCATCCCTAAGCTTAGATGCTTGAGACTTATTAAAATATTAACTTGGGGTGCCTTGGGCATCCCTAAGCTTGAGATCTTGTGTCTTCTTCATTCCTCGCATATCACGGTTTCCCTAAATCTCAAAAACTTCATCCACACAAAACTCAACAAAAACTTGTGAGATAAGTTAGTATAAATCAATGCAAAAACCTTATCATTCTCTACTGTAGAAAATCACTAAAATTATTATTTAACATTTCATACTAAATGACTCTGCATATTTAATAGTCCTATCCTCAAATAGAATCATTAAACAAGCAAACATATGCGAACAATGCAAACATAACAGCAATCTGCCAAAACAGGACAGTCTGTAAAGAATGCAAGAGTATTCATACTTATCTAAATCCAAAAATTCTGAAAATTTAACACACTGTAGAAAATTTATCAGAGATTATTTTGCGAAAATTTTCAGCATTTTATCACATTCTGACTTTTCTGGAGAATTTTTGCAACACCGATAAACTTTCTGTTTTGAAACAGCAACATGTAGACTTGCAAAATAAGCATGGCAAAGGGTATCATTGCCATTTTTATTGAAATAAAAGATGCAAAACATTATTATAAATAACAGCAAGCAAATACTTACAAAATAAAATGATGCTCCAAGTAAAACACATATCATGTGACAAATGAAAACATAGCTCCAAGTGAGGTTACCGATAATGTTGGAGACGAAAGAGGGGATGCCTTCCGGGGCATCCCCAAGCTTAGTTGCTTGGATCTTCCTTGAATATTACCTTGGGGTGCCTTGGGCATCCCCAAGCTTAGGGTCTTGTCACTCTTTATTCTCCTTATATCGACATCTCACCCAAAACTTGAAAACTTCAAGCACACAAAACTTAACGGAACTTCGTGAGATAGGTTAGTATGATAAAGAGAAAACCATTTCACTTTGATACTGTAAAATAAAAGATTCATAATTTTTTCCACACAATGCCTACTGTAGCATATCATTTCTACAATTTATATTGAGCAATATAAGCCATAGAAACTAGGAAACAAGCAAACTATGCATTGAAAATAGAATCTGTCAAAAACAGAACAGTCTGAAGTAATCTGTACTCCAACCATACTTCTGTAACTCCAAAAGTTCTGAAACATTAGGAAAACGTAGATAATTTGTATATATATCACCTGTAAAAAATTCAGATCAAAATCACGTTCCAGTGAATTTTCAAATTTCCTGGACTGAGCGCAAAAGTTTCTGCTTTTGCACAGATTCAAGTGAACTATCATCCACACGATCCCAAAGGCTTTACTTGGCACTTTATTGAAACAAAAGCTATAAAACATGACTAACACAGTAGCTTAATCATATTAACACATAAAAACAGTAGGTAAAAGTGTTGGGTTGTCTCAGAACAAGCGCTTTTCTTTAATGCCTTTTAGCTAGGCATGATGATTTCAATGATGCTCACATAAAAGATAAGAATTGAAACACAAAGAGAGCATCATGAATCATAAGTTCCTCTCTCATAATAATTTTCAGTAGCATCATGAATATATTCATAAATATAACCATCACATAAAGCATTCTTTTCATGATCCACAAGCATAGAAATTTTATTACTCTCCACATAAGAAAATTTCTTCTCATTCTCAATGGTGGGAGTATCATATGAAACTCGAATACTATAAATTGTTTCCACATTAAAAGAGTAATGTTCAGAAAAAGGGTAATCATAACTATGACAAGTTTTATAAATATAATCATCGCCACTTTTTATAACATAAGTATCATCACAATAATCATCATAAGTAGCAACTTTGTTCTCATCATAGATATGAGGCATGCAATCATCATAGCAAATTTGATCATTCAAAGTAGGGAGACTAAAAAGATCATCTTTATTAAGGATATCATCCCCAAGCTTAGGACAAACATTAATTGCAGCAAATAAATTATCAAACATGTCATTCTCATCAAACATAGCATCCCCAAGCTTGTGGCTTGGCATATCATAAGCATGATCACTCTCATCATCAATAGTATGAATAGCACCAACGGTACAACAATTGCTATCATCATAATTTCCCAAGTTGGTGCTAAAAATATTTCAAATATTATAAGAAGTATCATTATCTTCCCAATCATAATCATCACAACAAGCAATAGGCATAACAAAATCATCATCAATAGTGCTCTCAGACATTGTGCCATAAGACATAGAAGCAATATCATCATCAAGTGCATCATCTTCTACAATTATTTTTGATTCATTTTCATGAGGCACAACAATAATAGGAGCAACATTATTTGGGAGAGATACCTTTTTGCCTCTATTCTTTCTTCTTTTCCTTTTCTTCTTCACCACCTCACGTATGGGTTTAATCAATTTTTTCGAGCTTCTTGTTGAAGAGATTGATTGGATAGGAAGCTCCTCCTCGTTACCTGATTCATCACAATAAACACTAGGAGGGTATTGGGAAATATTTTCCCTTTCATTAGTACTCTCTTCATATTCTATTTGTTTTCTTGTCTTTAGATAGTTGGTAATATAAGGATTCTCAATGCAATTTACCACACAAAACATATAAATTTCCTCTAGATCAAAATCAAGAAATCTCTTGAGATTAAATTTTGGAATACCCTCAGTTATACGTTTCATTTCTTCATACCCCAAAAGAAGACTAAGCTCTTTATGATGCTCAAGGGTAATCAAGTTGTCACAATTTTTGGACACAATTTGATCATGAAACAATTTGCATTGGATATTTAAATGACCACGTTCATTGTAAAGTTCACAAGGATGGAGAAAAAATTAAATCTTTCAGCACAATCATCTAGCCTCTCTTGCAACTTTTTTGTTTCTAAATATTTATGCTTCTTACAAAATCTATCTTCCCTTTTTGGTGTGCATGTGCACTCCCAACTCACTCCGCAAAAATTGACATTCTTACAGGAGACATCATTATCATGACTAATGCAATCATCATTAGCATTTTGGACATTCAAGGAATTCATACTAACAACATTGCAATCATGCTCATCATTCAAATATTTTGTGCCAAACATTTTATTGACTTCTTCTTCTAGCAATTGAGCACAATTTTCCGATCCATCATTTTCAAGAAAGATATTATAAAGATGATCAATAATATGATGCAACCTCAATTCCATTTTTTATGTAGTTTTCATTTATAAACCAAACTAGTGATAAAACAAGAAACTAAAAGATTCAATTGCAAGATCTAAAGATATACCTTGAAGCACTTACCTCCCCGGCAACGGCGCCAGAAAAGAGTTTGATGTCTACTACGCAACTTTATTATTGTAGACTCGTGTTGGGCCTCCAAGCGCAGAGTTTTGTAGGACAGTAGCAATTTTCCCTCAAGTGGATGACCTAAGGTTTATCAATCCGTGGGAGGCGTAGGATGAAGGTGGTCTCTCTCAAACAACCCTGCAACCAAATACAAGAAATCTCTTGTGTCCCCAACACACCCAATACAATGGCAAATTGTATAGGTGCACTAGTTCGGCGAAGAGATGGTGATAAAAGGGTAATATGGATGGTACAAATATATTTTTATAATCTGAGTAAATAAAAGCAGCAAGGTAGCAAGTGACAAAAGTGAGCACAAACGGTATTGCAATGCTTGAAAACAAGGCCTAGGGTCCGTACTTTCGCTAGTGCAATCTCTCAACAATGCTAATATAATTTGATAATATAACCATCCCTCAACGTGCGATGAAGAATCACTCCAAAGTTCCTATCTAGCGGAGAACATAAGAATAAATTGTTTGTAGGGTACGAAACCACCTCAAAGCTATTCTTTCCGATCAATCTATCAAGAGTTCGTACTAAAATATCACCAAAGCAAATTCAGATTCGTAATGCTCAATCCAACACAAAGAACCTCAAAGAGTGCCCCAAGATTTCTACCGGAGAAACAAAGGCAAGAACGTGCATCAACCCCTATGCATAGATTACCCCAATGTCACCTCAGGAATCCACGAGTTGAGTGCCAAAACGTATATCAAGTGAATCAATATGATACCCCATTGCCACCACGAGTATTCATTTGCAAGACATATATCAAGTGCTCTCAAATCCATAAAAGTATTCAATCAGATAAAATGAAATCTCAAAGGGAAAACTCAATTCACAACAAGATAGAGAGGGGAAAACACCATATGATCCGACTATATTAACAAAGCCCGCGATACATCAAGATCGTGACATCTCAAGAACACAAGAGAGAGAGAGAGAGAGAGATTAAACACATAGCTACTGGTACAAACCCTCAGCCCCGAGGGAGGACTACTCCCTCCTCATCGTGGTGGCCGCTGGGATGATGAAGATGGCCACCGGTGATGATCTCCCCCTCCGGCAGGGTGGTGGAACGGGGTCTAGATTGGATCTCGTGGATACAGAGGCCTCGCGGCGGTGGAACTTCTGATCTAGGGCTACCCCGAGGGGTTTTGGAATATTTGAGAATTTATAGGGTAAAGAGGGGGTGCGGGAGGCCACCGAGGTGGGCACAACCCACCTAGGCGCGCCTGGGGGCCCAGGTGCGCCCTGGTGGGTTGTGCCCCCCTCGGGGCACCCCCTAGGTGCTGCTTTGTGCCATCCTGGGTGTTCTGGTCCATAAAAATTCCACAAAAAGTTTCGCGGAGTTTGGACTCCGTTTGATATTGCTTTCCTGCGATGTAAAAAACAAGCAAAAAACAGCAACTGGCACTGGGCACTACGTCAATAGGTTAGTCCCAAAAAATGCTATAAAGTTGCTATAAAATGATTGTAAAACATCCAAGAATGATAATATAACAGCATGGAACAATCAAAAATTATAGATACGTTGGAGACGTATCAGTTTTATACAGACTTTCAGTGAAGCCTGTATTTACAAGAAAGTGAGTGGGAGCTCTGTAGCATTTCTGATATTATATGTAGATGACATATTGTTGATTGGAAATGATATAGAATTTCTGGATAGCATAAAACGATACTTGAATAAGAGTTTTTCAATGAAAGACCTCGGTGAAGCTGCTTATATATTGGGCATCAAGATCTATAGAGATAGATCAAGACGCTTAATAGGACTTTCACAAAGCACATACCTTGACAAAGTTTTGAAGAGATTCAAAATGGATCAGTCAAAGAAAGGGTTCTTGCCTGTGTTACAAGGTGTGAAGTTGAGTCAGACTCAAAGCCCGACCACTGCAGAAGATAGAGAGAAAATGAAAGTCATTCCCTATGCCTCAACCATAGGTTCTATCATGTATGCTATGCTGTGTACCAGATCTGATGTGTGCCTTGCCATAAGTCTGGCAGGGAGGTACCAAAGTAATCCAGGAGTGCATCACTGGACAGCGGTCAATAACATCCTGAAGTACCTGAAAAGGACTAAGGATATGTTTCTCGTTTATGGAGGTGACAAAGAGCTCGTCGTAAATGGTTATGTCGATGCTAGCTTTGGCACTGATTCGGATGTCTCTAAGTCACAAACCTGATACGTATTTATATTGAATGGTGGAGCTATTAGTTGGTGCAGTTCCAAGCAGAGCGTCGTAGCGGGATCTACGTGTGAAGCGGAGTACATAGCTGCTTCGGAAGCAGCAAATGAAGGAGTCTGGATGATGGAGTTCATATCCGATCTGGGTGTAATACCTAGTGCATCGGGTCCAATGAAAATCTTTGTGACAACACTGGAGCAATTGCCTTGGCAAAGGAATCCAGGTTTCACAAAAGAACCAAACACATCAAGAGACGCTTCAACTCCATTCTTGAACAAGTCAAGGATGGAGACATAGAGATTTGCAAGATACATACAGATCTGAATGTGGCACACCCGTTGACTAAGCCTCTTCCGCAAGGCAAACATGATCAGCACCAAGACTCCATGGGTGTTAGATTCATTACAATGTAATCTAGATTATTGACTCTAGTGCAAGTGGGAGACTGAAGGAAATATGCCCTAGAGGTAATAATAAAGTCGTTATTTTATATTTCCTTATTCATGATAAAGGTTTATTATTCATGCTAGAATTGTATTGATCGGAAACCTTAATACATGTGTGAATACATAAACAAACAACGTGTCCCTAGTGAGCCTCTACTAGACTAGCTCGTCGATAAAAGATGGTTAAGGTTTCCTAACCATGGACATGAGTTGTCATTTGATAACGGGATCACATCATTAGGATAATGATGTGATGGACAAGACCCATTCGTTAGATTAGCATAATGATCGTTCAGTTTTATTGCTATTGCTTTCTTCATGTCAAATACATATTCCTTCGACTATGAGATTATGCAACTCCCGGATACCGGAGGAATGCCTTGTGTGCTATCAAACGTCACAATGTAACTAGGTGATTATAAAGATGCTCTACAGGTATCTCTGAAGGTGTTTGTTGAGTTGGCATAGATCGAGATTAGGATTTGTCACTCCGAGTATCGGAGAGGTATCTCTGGGCCCTCTCGGTAATACACATCACAAGCTTGCAAGAAAACAACTAAGGAGTTAGTCATGAGGTGATGTATTATGGAACGAGTAAAGAGACTTGCCGGGAACGAGATTGAACTAGGTATGAAGATACCGACGATCGAATCTCAGGCAAGTAACATACTGATGGACAAAGGGAATTACGTATGTTGTCATAACGGTTCGACCGATAAAAATCTTCATAGAATATGTAGGAGCACATATGGGCATCCAGGTTCCGCTATTGGTTATTGACCGGAGAGGTGTCTCGGTCATGTCTACATAGTTCTCGAACCCGTAGGGTCTGCACGCTTAACGTTCGATGATGATATAGTATTATATGAGTTATGTCATTCGGTGACCGAATGTTGTTCGGAGTCCCGAATGAGATCACGGACATGACGAGGAGTCTCGAAATGGTCGAGAGGTAAAGATTGATATATAGGACGATGGTATTCGGACACCGGAAGTGTTCCAGAGGGTACCAGGTACATATCGGATCACCGGAAGGGGTTCCGGGCACCCCCGGCAAAAGATATGGGCCTTGTCGGCCAAGAGGGGAAATGCACCAGCCACAAGGGGCTGGTGCGCCCCCCATATGGGCCGGCCAAGGTGGAGAAGGAAAGGGGAAGGAGGAAAGGAAAGAAAGGGAATAGGATTCCCCCTTCCTTTCCCCTTCCCCCTCTTTCCTTCCCCCTCCGACAAATATGGCAGGGGGGCGCCACTTGGGAGGACCCCAAGTAGGATTCGGCCTACTTGGGGCGCCCTCCTGGCTGCTCCCTCCTCCCCTCACCTATATATTTGTGGGAGGGGGGGCGCCTAGCACACCCAGACAATTGCCTAGCCGTGTGCGGCGCCCCCCTCCACCGTTTACTCCCCCGGTCATATTTTTGTAGTGCTTAGGCGAAGCCCTGCGGAGATCACTTCACCATCACCGTCACCACGCCGACGTGCTGACGGAAGTCATCTACTACCTCGACGTCTTGCTGGATCAAGAAGGCGAGGGACGTCACCGAGCTGAACGTGTACAGAACTCGGAGGTGTCGTACGTTCGGTACTCGATCGGTGGATCGTGAAGAAAGTTCGACTACATCAACCGCGCCGTGAAACGCTTCCGCTTACGGTTTACGAGGGTATGTAGACACACTCTCCCCCTCGCTGCTATGCATCTCCATGGATATATCATTGCGTGTGCGTAGAATTTTTTTTTTGTTTTCCATGCAACGATTCCCAACGGATACGTCTCCAACGTATCTATAATTTTTTATTGTTCCATGCTATTATATTATCTATTTTGGATGTTTTATATGTATTACGGTACTGTTTTATATCATTTTTGGGAACTAACCTATTAACCCAGTGCTAGTTGCTGTTTTTCTTTGTTTTTGACTTTTTCATAAAGGAATATCAAACGGAGTCCAAACGGAATAAAGATTTATGAAGATTTTTCTTGGACCAGAAGACATCCACGGAGCTTGGAGAGGGCGCCAGGAGGTGTCCTAGGTGGCCACAAGCCTGCCAGGCGCGCCCCGGGGGGGCGCCCTGAGGGCTTGTGGGCCACTTGGGAGTCTCCTAACCCTAATTCTTTGCCTATATATTCCCAAATATTTCCAAACCACCAGAAGCGTCCATAAAAATACTTTTCCACCGCCGCAAGTCTGTGTTCTCGTGAGATCCCATCTAGGGACCTTTTATGGCAATCTGCCAGAGGGGGAATCGATCACGGAGGGCTTCTACATCAACCTTGCTGCCCTTCCAATGATGTGTGAGTAGTTTACCACAGACCTACGTGTCCATAGCTAGTAGCTAGATGGCTTCTTCTCTCTCTTTGATCTTCAATACCATGTTCTACTTGATCTTCTTGGAGTTCTATCCGATATAATCTTCTTTTGCGGTGTGTTTGTTGAGACACGATGAATTGTGGGTTTATTATCATATTATCTATGAATAATATTTGAGTCTCCTCTGAATTCTTATATGCATGATTTAAATAGCTTTGTATTTCTCTCCGATATATTGATTTGGTTTGGCCAACTAAGTTGATCTATCTTGCACTGGGAGAGGTGCTTTGTGATAAGTTCAATCTTGCGGTGTCCTCACCCAGTGACAAAGTAGGGGTAGGGAGGTACGTATTGTATTGTTGCCATTAAGGATAAAAAGATAGGGTTTATGTCATATTGCTTGAGTTTATCTCTCTACATCATGTCATCTTGCTTAAAGCATTGCTCTGTTCTTATGAACTTAATACTCTAGATGCAGGCAGGAGTCGGTCGATGTGTGGAGTAATAGTAGTAGATGCAGAATCGTTTTGGTGTACTTGTCACGGACGTGATGCCTATATTCATGATCATTGCCTTAGATATCGTCATAACTATGCGCTTTTCTATCAATTGCTCAACAGTAATTTGTTCACCCATTGTATGTTTTCCTATCAAGAGAGAAGCCTCTAGTAAACCCTATGGCCCCCAGGTCTATTTATCATTATTTATATTCAGATCTATAAAACCAAAAACATAAAAATACCTCGCTGAGTTTATTTATCTTTTATTTTATTTTACCTTTTAGTTATCTTTTATATCCATCTCTATCATATCTCACTCTTACAAGTGACCGTGAAGGGATTGAGAACCCCTTTTCGCGTTGGGTGCAAGTGTTTGTTAGTTTGTGCAGGTGCATATATTGGGGACTTGCATGTTCCTCCTACTGGATTGATACCTTGGTTCTTAACTGAGGGAAATACTTATCTCTACTTTGCTGCATCACCCTTTCCTCTTCAAGGGAAAAACCAATGCAAACTCAAGAAGTAGCAGGCACCAAGGTGGCCAAGATCATCATCGAGCGCCAGACGGAGGAGGGGCGTGACTCGGACGAGCGGATGGAGGAGGACGAGGTCGAGTCGGAGGTCGACGAGACGATCGACATGGACTCGCC
Source organism: Thinopyrum elongatum (assembly GCA_011799875.1). Taxonomy (NCBI): domain Eukaryota; kingdom Viridiplantae; phylum Streptophyta; class Magnoliopsida; order Poales; family Poaceae; genus Thinopyrum; species Thinopyrum elongatum. The sequence continues at coordinate 43,661,434 of CM022298.1, read as the reverse complement.
GCCCCGTCCCGACCCGGCAAGCGAGAGCGGGGCTGGGGGAGAAGGACTTGGAGGGGACGCCAGCCAGGAAGACACGTCGCAGGCGTCGCCGACGGGGGAGCCGAGGCCGACGCCGGCTGCGGAGAAGCCGGCGGGAAGCGGGCATGCCCTGATGATCGTGCCACGGCGGGCCGGCGCGGGCGTGGAGCCGGCGCCGGGAAGCAACCCGGCCGCCGGGATGCAGCCACCTAGCGGAGGAGCCGGCGAAGTCGCGGTCGATCCGCGCTCCGAGGAGGAGGCGGCAATGGGCGTCGGGCGCTAGCAGCTTCGTGAGCGCGAGAGCTGCCTGCAGGCCGAGCTGGTGGCGACGCGGGAGCTGAAGCGTGCCGTGGTGCTAAGGGTTTCTCTTCTGTTTTGATTTGCAGTTGATCAGTGGGGGCGCGCCAGCGCACCCACTGGGTGTAGCCCCCGAGATTCGGGCCAACTGCGAAGTAGTTGGGTCGAATCTTAAAGCAGTTGATGATGATCTTCGCTAACTCTTGCTTCCCGCAGTGCTTGGACGGCCTGCGAGTCGGCTCGCACAACCGGCTGCTGGAGAAATTCCAAGCGGCCACGTCCCGGCTCGCTGCCAAGGAGGAGGCGCTCCGCCTGGCCCAAGGTATTATCTGCGTGCTCTTAGTGGGGGTGTGCTAGCACACCCACTGGATGTAGCCCTCTAGATTCGGGCCAACTTCGAAACAGTTGGGTCGAATCTTAAAGTAGCTTTTCCTCTCTGCATCTAACTTGAATCTCTGCCGCGCAGCCGCGGCGGCCGAGGTGCCGGATCTCTGAACCCGGCTAGACGAAGCCGGCAGGCAGCGCGATCAGGCGGCCGCCGACAGCAGCCGGCTTCAGGCCAAGGTGGCGCGGCTGAAAGCGGAGGCCACCAAGGCGGCAGAGGCCCACCAGACGGAGCTCATCCGGCTGAGGGGTGAGCATGAGAAGGCAGCCGCCGCGATGGGCGAGGAGCTGAAGGCGGCCGTCGAGAAGCGCGCCGAGCTCGAGAAGGAGCTGGAGGCCCGTTGCCGCGAGTGGGGCCGGGAGCGGAACGGTATGTTGTGCGAGGCGCAACAGCTGGACGAAGTCTTCTCCCGTAAGGGTTCTTGATGGTTTCGCCGGGTTGCGAGCCGGCCAAAATCTTACATAACTGATCATTTCTCTTTCTCTTTGCGCCAAGGATCCTTCCCGGACGTTAATGGCATCATGACATGATGCGATGCAAACGGTGCCATGATGCATGCAACAAACATACCTAAATCGGTATGAGGGACTAAAGTTATCTGTTTTGACAAGTTAAAGGACTAAGTTTTGCTAGTTTTAAAGTTGAGGGACTATTTGTAAACTTCGAATGAATCAAGGGACGAAAAATATACTTATCCCATTCAATTATGATAAACATTAATAATAAAGTTACATGAATTATTATTTTTTCAGAGTCTGAAGTTTGGACGTTAAAAACCGCTCTTAGCGTTCTTTATCTGATGGAAGAGTAGTGGTTCATGGATTAGTTTGTGAATCATTTTTAATTTTTTTGTAAAAAACATGAATATTCATTTGTGTTTAACTGAATGTTTTATTAAAATTCCAGTGTTTTTTAAGGAGGACATTATTTGAACGTTTATTTAATATTGTGAATACTTTTTATTTTTTTGAACATTTGGAAATGCTTTTTTTTTCTTCAAAAAATTGATTTTTTTGGAAATTTTGACCGGTTTAAAAATGTGTGAATATATATAGAACTATGTACATTTTTCAAAATTATTTTTACTATGTTAATTTTTTGGGCAACGATAGGCACCGGCGGACCGGCCCAGATTTCGGCCGGTCCGCGCGCGCATGCTGGATCCAAACGCCCTGTGTCGTTAGATTTCCTCGTGTCCTTTACCTGAACCTCTGATCTGAACGCACGCAAACAAAAAAAGACAACCCCGCACAGTTCGTCGGACAAACGTGCCGCCCGCACGTGTCGGCCACTGGCGCCCGCCGGCGCTCGTCCTTGACTAGCCGCGCCGCCCGTACACGCCCGAAACCACGCTCCGTGTTGGATCTATAACGCTAGACCAAATCGTCAGAGTGTACGTAGTACGTGCAAAGCTAGCTTGCAAGCAAGCAAGCAAGCAGCTTAATTGATCTACAGTAGCACATGCACGATGAGCTAGCTTCAATTGGATTCGCGTCGGGAAACTCTAGGCGGAAGCTCTTATAAACAGACTTGGGCTAGCTACAACAAAATCACGCGATGGTTGAAGCTTTTTTGCAGGCCGGTCATAGCTTCTGGGCTAGTCGGTGGTAGCTTTTTTGTCGCCGGTTGCAGCTTCCGTGCCCGACGGTTGTAGCTTTTTTCGTCACCGGTCGTAACTTCCATGCTAGCTGGTCACAACTTTTTTCATGCCGGGTTGTAGCTATGAACTGCACGGTTGCAGCTTCACCATCGCTAGTTGTAGCATTGGTCTTCGCCAGTTGCAGCACCCGCCGACGCCGGTTACAGCTTTCGTGGAAACGTGAGCCTCTATGAAGCCTTTTTCCATTACCTGTCTTTGGTTGAAGCATTTTCATCTACAGTTGAAGCTTTTTCTATCAATGGTTGTAACTTTTTCTGTTACGCACTGTCTAGTTGAAGCTTTTTTCATCTATGGTTGAAGCTTTTTTCATCTATGGTCGCACCTTTTTCCGTTGCATAGTGTCCGATTGAAGCTTTTTTCATATACGGTTGAACCTTTTCCTGTCAACGATTGCAGCACTAGCCGCCTCCGGCTTCAGCCAAATCCGGTTGATGTATTTTCATGGACGGTTGTTGCTTTCTCAGGTGCCGGTTTCAGCTTTGCGGTTGCACAAATCTGATTGCAGCACACACGCAGCAAAAAGCAACGCTGATTCCAGCAAAAATCGCCACCAATTCCAGCAAAAGATCTGTTCGGTTGTAGCATCGGCAGGGGAGCAGTTTGAGGTGCGTGGGAAAGGAGATGCTTGCAGCCTAACGAGAGAGGAAAGAAGCAACGAGGCAAGAGGAAGAAGGAAGCAAAAAAATAAAGATTATTTTGAGAATAGCAGAAAAAAGTTTTTTTTAGAGTAGCAGAACAAAATTACATGGACCTCGCAAAAAAAAGTTACACAAAAGAGATAAGGAAAAGGACATCTCACTTAAAAGGTCCATGAACTCACGTGGCCCAGTCCGCTTCCGCGTAGAAAAATGAGCGAGCGAGCGGCGACTGGGCGAGCGCTTGGCCGGACATCCGCAGGGAAACGTTTCCCTAAATTTTTTTCGATAGAGTTTGTTGCTTGGTTGGGAAGATTCTTTTAATTTTTTTTCATTATTTAGGCTTAGCCAATAGAAAGAACTTCACGTACACACTTTACTTACATAGAAAACACATACTCTATTTTCATATATATATATAAAGACACGCACACGAACTCATCTCCCTTCCCCCGTTTTCCATTCTCAAGTGTCCCCCAGCGAGAGACCAAGTCTCTAGATTTCTTTCCGTAATTGCTATTATATTCTTTATTTTATTTTATTGTTGCATCATCATATCATCACGCCATTAAAACGCAAAATAAATAAAGTGCATAGATCTTTTTTTTTTGAACATCAGTACAGACACAAGCGCTCATATACACGTGCATACACTCACCCCTATAAACGCACACACGCACACCCTATCCCTATGAGCACCTCTGAAAGACTGAGCCGGCATATCATCTTGAGATTTACGAAGTCACCGTAGGCGCCTCGTCGTCGACGGGAACGTCTCCTCCCACTGAATGCGCATCGCCGGAAATCCTAAAATAAATTCAGGAATAAATGCGAGCACCAGGATTTGAACCCTGGTGGGTTGGGGATACCACGGTCCCTCTAACCATCCAACCACAGGGTTCTATGTTCTATGTTCGACTCAGATGGAATATCGGGGGAGACGAGCGAAAAAACCATGTGTTGCCTGACTCGGGCGGATGCAACTTAAAAAATTAGTCTCACGAAAGGTTTTTTCTGGTATGCATGTATATACATTTAAATAATATAGACATTTTTCTCAGGATTTTTTCATACATAACATGTCATATGTTGAGTTACAGTTTGAAAGATAAATATTTTGAAGAGCATATTAATCTATCAGAAAAAAAAGATTAAATAGGAATAGGAGAAAAAATGTATGCATGTATATATATTTAAAATCTACGCACATTTTTCTCCGGATTTTTGCATATATAACATGTCATATGTTGAGTTAGAGCTTGAAAGATAAATATATTGAAGATCATTTTAATCCGTCAGAAAAAAAGATATATTTGGAGATAGCCAATAAATAAACCGATGTCATGACTTCTGAAGAAAAAAAACGAATCTTTTTTCTTACTTATGGATGGCATGGTGGGTAATTCTCGTCAACTTCGACGGTAATTTAAATTACGGTGAACGGGCAGAAGTTCTGCCCTCTGTGCTTTATTATTCAAAAGTTTTGGTAAATCGCATCTAGATGTGTCATAACTATTGCACATCTAAGTTCTATATTGCCAATCTTACGTGGAGATTCGTGTATATATTTTCTTTTTTCTTTTTTCTTTTTCTTTTCTATGCTTGATTAAATCACTTAGATGTGCAATAACTATGGCACATCTAGATGTGTCCTAAACACATCCTTTATTATTAGATAAAGAGGTAAAGATAAAGATAAAGATAAGGTATAGGTATAAATTAACTCGGATACGATCTGGCTTAAGTAGTTTCTCCTACGCTAACTCGGTCGGTCTCGCTAGTTATCAGTATATAAATAGATCCCAAATAGAGTAGTAGGAGTAGATACGTTCCTGTCCACTACTGTTCCCACGCACGTCCAACTAGGGTTGGGGTAGATGATATCAAACCATAAGCCCCTTGGGCGGCGCCGGCGCCGACGCGGACCAGAGCCGGTCCAAAGCATTTTTGGGCCCGAGGCGATGTAAAATAATTGTTTTTCATACTAAACTTTTATACTTATTGTAAACTAAGTGTATCATATTACAGTTATAATTAATATATATTTTTATTTCTTAGCCACATAAAATGTTTTCAAATAATAGTCGTATTATTCATTTGTATGCAGTTGTAATGTATATCATTGAAAATTTTAATTCCACAAAATGAAAATTTTATGATGTACCAATTTTTTCTTTATTGTTAAAACAATCTTTCAGATTTATTTTTCTAATATTGCATAAACGATGTAGTGTATACACATTTGCATATCTATGCGTGTGTTCATATATCTTTTGATATTATTGAATATTATGGTAGAGATTTTTAAATTATATACACACTAACAAATATTTTAATAGTGGTTTCTAGTGTATATTAGGCAGTCATATTCATGGAAACTTCTAAGGGCATAGAAAATGCGGCTTCCAAGTTGGGTTTAGTAAAAGAATCGTCAAAGAAACAAAAATGCTGTTGATTGTACTTTTACGTATGATTCTATTACCTAACATGCTCATCCAGATTCACATGGTTTGGTTTGGTAGAAATGAGATGCCTACACACTTATCAAATGATAAATTGGGTATTAGTTTGAACATAGAAATCTACTTATCATAATTTTCATTATGATACTAAGACATGCATTGTAAAGAGACACTAATGTATTTGAACTCAACTTCGCGAGTCGCATTGGTTTGCCTATGTGTGGTATAACTTATTAGTATATGGTGTGAACTTATGCTTCTGCAAATTGAGACTCTATTTTATCCATTTAATAATCTTTCAGATGTAATGTATACTTCTATAGTTCTTACTAATATAAGTTTTAGTTGGGGCCCTTCCCTCTTGGGGCCCGGGGCGGTCGCCCCTTTTGCCTGGCCTATGGGCCGGCCCTGGCGCGGACGATGGAGTTGCGTTGCCACCCGAGTTGGTCTTGGAGATCCTGGAGCGCCGGAGCGAGATAGAGGAGAACACGGAGGTGGCCGGGGCCAGGGCATGTGCTGGAGTGGTGAGCGCCCGGAAGGGGAGAAGCGGTTGTGGTGAGCGGTGGAGATCGAGAAAAGTCATGGGAAAGAGAAACATCTAGCTAGTCAAAGCAGTGTAGGTGGACCACGTGTTGAAGGACGTGGTTCCCCAGGGCATGTGCTGGAGTGGTGAGCGCCAGGAAGGGGAGAAGCAGTTGTGGTGAGCGGTGGAGACCGAGAAGTCGCGGGGAAAGAAAAATATCTAGCTAGTCAAAGTGGTGTAGGTGAACCACATGTTGAAGGACGTGGTAATTTCGGAAATCTATCCGAACCCATTCACAAATCTATTTACACACGCCATCTTGTAACCTCCCTGATTTGCTATCGGGAGCATGGCTCCGATGACCTGGTGTTGTGTGATGTCAATAACTAAATATTGGACGAAAAGACCCCCCGGCCCCCGCGTCGCTCACAGGGGGCGACTCGGGTGGCGAAACCCTAGCCGCCGCCCCAAGCCCCCCTCCTCCCCTCCCTCTCCTTGCCGTCGCCGGAGGATGCCGGCGGGCGAAGCCCTCGCCGGTGGACGGCGGCAGCGGGGCCCTTGTTCGTGGGCTCGCGCGCTGCTCTTTGGTGCGCTGGAGCGGCGGGAGCGTGCGGTGGCGAGGCAGGCGGTCGTCTGTGCTCAAGGGAGGTCGAGATGGTGTGGAACGCGCACGCGGTGGCGCTGCTGAGGTGGCGGCCGGCCGCTGCTGCGAGCGGCACAGATGAGGGCGCCCAGATCTGGGCCGCGCGGGCCCGCCCTGGCCTGCAATTCTCTTTCTGCCCCAACCCACCCGTCCCCCTCCTTCCACCCCTCTCGGCCGCCGCCGGTGGTAGCCGCTGGGTGGGTGAGCACGCGCGCGGCGGTCCTTGATGGCTGCTGCTTGCTGTGCGCCGGCGGTTCCTGGCGGCGGATGCTGCGGGCCGGCGCGGTGCAGGTGGATGCTTTCGCCTGCTCGTCGCGCTCCCGGCGGAGGCCGGCCTGCTGGCGCTGCGCCGGTCGGTGCTCCTCCTGTGACGACAACGTTCCTAGTCATCCCTCCATGTGTGTTGGTCTTCTCCGACGTTCTTCGCTAGTCCGGTCTGCCATTGCATCTGAGGTCTTTGTTCATGGGTCGGGGCGAAATCCCTGCGCGGCGACGGCCTGCGCTGTCAACGGCGACGCCCGAGGGTGCCGTCACCTTCTTGGAGGCGTTGGCATGACCCTGACCAGATCTCCTCCTCGAGCACCAGGAGAAATCCCAGGTCCGGCCTCCCGGACCGGGCAGCGGCGGCGTCTCACCGCAGTTCCCCTCTTGAAGGCAATGCTTTGGCCGCAAGTGGAGTTTGATGCGGTAGATGGAGGCTGGTGATGCATCGCTCTGGCGTAGACTGCTACACAGGGAGCAGATCGCAATGTATGCCAGCGCCCACTTTCCCCCAACGATTGTTTCACCCGCCGACTCTCCAGGCACATGGGTGCGAGGTACGTTGGCCTGGGCAGTCCTGGAGCTGCAATCGTCCCTGGAGGTGTCTGGCAATGCCGGTGACGCTGCCCTGCTGGGCGAGGCCTAATGTCGTTGCGTGTCTGTAGTTGAGGGCACCTCCTCACCTAGTTGTAGTCGCTTGGTGAGGACGGTTGCTTGGTGAGGACGGTCGTGTATGTGTGTGTGTGTCCCTCCTTTCTGGAGATTGTACCCCCGATGTCTTCCTGTTCAATGAAATGAAACGCAAAGTCTCTTGCATTTTCTCGAAAAAAATTATTGGACAAAAAATAACAAATGCTAGAAGCACAGTGTTCGCTATGTTACATATATATTATTCCTTCCGAAATAGGAACTCTGAAAATAAATGTTTTGTCGAGATCAATAATAACTAAGCGAGATGAAGAAATCAGTGTCAATGTATTGCACATTGTATTATTTATTTATGGCATAAATATGTATTTATTGGAGCAGGTAAATCCTTCTATTTTTGGAGAAGCAAAGCTAACTTCTTCGAAGCAGGTAAATCCTTCTATTTATGACAGATACCTTGGAATTTCAGGCTATATTCCTTCTATTCTTTTCTTCAAGTTGAAGTGCTTCACAACTTACATTTTTTTGGTTCTCTCTTTGAAGGACTTTTTCTGCGTCCATGCCGGTCAGTATCATGCGTTGGCTGTGGAAGATCTCCGCCAACCCGGCTGTACACGCCGCAGATTACTTCAGTCTGAAGGCGTCATGATGGTACTGCTACAGATATATAATCTGCAGGTTATGTTCAGTTTGCCTTTACCTGACTATTCTTTATTTGACATCCTTTCATCCTCAGTACTCAAGAGATAACACACGATTATGGCAGCTTCATATCAAGATTAATCTTCTCCCCGCCGTCTCATGACAGATATGCCACCTTATGTGTTAATCCATGAATAGATTAGAATGTTTAATTAATTCTTTTCAGAAGAATCAAGCTTCTTAGATGTTTAGGTTTGGCTGCGATGTCTGTTTGGTATTAGGCCCAGACTATCTGCGCCCCTTCATCAATTGGATAGGTGTAGCGACAGTTGTTGCTTAGACGGTGGCTTTAGTCTTGCTGTTGTATGGCTTTGTAAGGTCTTGTGAGAATAATTAATAAAGTGGCCGTATGCATCGTCCAGATGCAGAGGCCAGGGGTCATCCTCCTTTTCTAAAAAAAAGAAGAATCAAGCTGTAATAAACAAAATATGTTCAGAGATTCAATGTTGGCGCTGCCTCTCCTCGCGGCGCCTCTTCTTCTTCTACCTTGTTGCCTCTCACAACTCTCTCTTGTGGTTTCTTCTTTCAAAAACACATACACACACATATACCAAGGAGCAGTTTCCCCAAAGCTTTGCCGAGGCACCCTTCCTTGGCCAACACAAAGACTACATTTTAACCAGCCCTCTCGGTCTCCTTCTCATTCATTTTCTTAACTTAAGTAGGCAGTACAAAGATAAGACCATGCATCCCTGGAATCTCTCCACGATGCACAAGACTCGGCCTCCACAGCTACATGCACTCCATCCTTTCTCAACGCCCATACAATCTGGCCATGCAAACTCATGCACGCAGCCACTAACTAACTAACTAGTACATGCACAAATCCTGGCCACTAACACATACCCGGCCAACACACGCAGCTAACTACCTTGCCGGATCACCCAGCTCCTCCTCATCGTGCAGCCGGTCACGCTCCAGCTTCATCACGTCTTGCCGCTTCTCATGGCGTCGCTGTACCAGACGGCACTTTCGGCATCTCGTCACGCTCGCCGCATCGCACGGCAGTCGAACATCTCACCTCTTTTCGGTGCACAACTGAAGCTTCATCGGCCTATCCTGTCTACGACAGTCTAAACTACATGATGTGCACAGATGCACATTCACAAGGCACATGACAAGATTATTTCCAACATTTTCCCTCCTAATCTTGACATGGTGGCTCACCAAAATTTCCATTGATGACGCCTTCACAGCGCCAAGCTTCACTCCATCCCGTCATGGACGCCGTCGCAGCGCCGATCACATGACCTTGTCATGGTCGACGCCATCACAGCGGCGAACTCGACATCACCATCGTGGCGTCGACCACACCATCCCAGCAGCGGTCACCACGCGGTCCACGCCGTCTTGCCGCAGCATCACGCTGCAACTTTTGTTAGCTTCGCACCAACTTACCATGATGATGATGACATCGCACCACCGCCATCTCGGCATCACACCGACTCTCCTTGAGATGATGGCATCGCACCACCATCGTCTCCTCTCAACGACACCGCACCGTCCTCTTCTTGAGGCAGCTTCGTGCTGCCATCTCCACCTAGCGGCACCGCATGGCCACCATCCTGCTTCTCGCGCTGTCGGCCTCCATCTCGCATGGAGTCCGTCGCGCCACAGCCGACGCCGTCGTAGCGCCGTTCACCATGGACCATCTTGTCGTGGATGACGTCCTTGCGACGCCGACCACCACACCATCATCATCTTGCGGCATCGCACCGCAACCGGCCGCCCGCGGCATCGCGCCGTCGCCTGCCTCCACCTTGCGCCGCCGTCCCCCACCTCACACGGAGTTCGCCGCGGCGCCGCAACCGCCTCGGATCGACAAGGCTCTGATGCCAATTGTTGGCGCCGCCTCTCCTCGCGGCGCCTCTTCTTCTTCTACCTTGTTGCCTCTCACAACTCTCTCTTGTGGTTTCTTCTTTCAAAAACACATACACACACATATACCAAGGAGCAGTTTCCCCAAAGCTTTGCCGAGGCACCCTTCCTTGGCCAACACAAAGACTACATTTTAACCAGCCCTCTCGGCCTCCTTCTCATTCATTTTCTTAAGTAGGCAGTACAAAGATAAGACCATGCATCCCTGGAATCTCTCCACGATGCACAAGACTCGGCCTCCACAGCTACATGCACTCCATCCTTTCTCAACGCCCATACAATCTGGCCATGCAAACTCATGCACGCAGCCACTAACTACTCCCTCGTTCCTAAATATAAGTCTTTTTAGACATTTCAACTGGACAACAACATACGGATGTATGTAGACATATTTTAGAGTGTAGATTCACTCACTCATTAAAATTGGATAGTAACATGTCTATTAGTTGAGATTCAAAAAGTTGGTGTATTTTTTATGTTGTCAGCTTTATAGCAGTGCAGATCTTATGTATGCACAATGGTCTTTAGAAATAGTGTATTCTTTTCTTATTCCAAAATGGCCGATGTTATTCCATATCAAATGTCTGAACCTAAAACCTCGATACTACAAGCTGGAAGTGTATTGAATTTGGTAATAGAAATACTGCATAGAATGTATTTAACTACCTTACTAATTGATGTTTAGATTTTCCATTGATGGCATGAGCTGAGCTGTTGGAGTCTGATGCGCGAGAATCATTACATCGCTTGCAGTGCATCGACCTGTGTTTTGCACATCAGTCATCTTTGCTACATTGTCGCAGGCTGATACATCTTCACCAGGAGCATCAAGAACATGCACAAAGATGGAGGTCGTCTTTTTCTCCAACGCCACTGCATCAGTCATCAGTTTGCAATCCTTTGGAACTACATTGCAATGCTTCTGCTTATTTTTGGTTTGTACCATTTTCAGCTGTCACTTCAAGTGCAACCTACAGCTCATGTGGCCAATCCAGCTGGACAGTCCTCCTCTGCTTTGGTGGTAAGTAATGCAACCTAAACTGACCAGCTTGCAACACTACCATCAGTAGATTGTGCTTCGCAAAGGAACGAAAAGCTTCAGCCAAAAGAACAGGTAAGGTCACCCGCAAAAAAAAAAAAAAGGTAAGGTATTGATATTTAGAATGTATTTTACAGTGCAGCTAATAGAGAATGCAAACCTAATCTTGCCTCCTCCATTAAATGTCCATAGGCCTCCTGTACCGAAGATCCCACAGAGAAAGAAAAAAGGGAGAACGCTGATGGTTCACCGACCAGGAACAAATAAGGCAAAAGGTTGATATTTTTTTTGAAGAAATTATAGGATGAAATAATCGCACATGCTAATCTTGATTCACTTATTTCTATGCTACAGTCGCTCTTCAAAGCAGCTATTTCCTCCGGAGAATCGAGAATCATGAGAACCTTGGTAATGAGCAAGACTTTTTTTTTTTAAAAGGAGGATGACCCTCGGTCTCTGCATCTGAGAGATGCATGCGGCCATTTTATTGATTATTCTAGAATCATGAGAACCTTGGTAATGAGCAAGACTTTTTTTTTAAAAAAGGAGGATGACCCTCGGTCTCTGCATCTGAGAGATGCATGCGGCCATTTTATTGATTATTCTCGAGGACCTCACAAAGTATAACAACAATATGCCTGAATCCGCCATCTTGGCAACATCTGCCGCTACTCATATCCAAATGATGAAGCGGTGCAAACTAGGCCACATACCCAGACCTCTCACCTAAGTCTAACATCTAAAGCCGGAGACCCCGACCGAGCCATCTGCCGGGTCCAGGGCTCAAACCGGTCCGACGCACTCACATGCGTCGTCGCCGTCATCTTCCACTGGTCCATCTTCAGAGCAGATTGAGGTGACAACCTTGGCAGGTCCTCCGCCATCGACGCCACCACGACGCCAAACGATGACCTCCACCTACGCGAGCCTTGGCGGGTCCTCCGCCATTGACGCCACCACGACGCCAGACGACGACCTTCACCTACGCGAGTCCATCTCCAAGCAACGGACGTAAATCCATACTAGGATAGGGCCGCACCACCGCCGTCGCCCACCACCCACAAGCGCCACCCAACCCCAAGGTTTCCAAAGCGGCGCCTTCAAGAAGGGAACGGCGCCGTGAGCGCCGCCGCCGCCCAACAAAGTTAGGGCTTTGGCCCGGGAGACCTAGGGGAAGGGGAAGTGAGGAGATCAGTCCATACCGACGCCTCCAAAGGAGGGGAACGGCGTCCTTAGGTGTCGCCGTCGGCGCGGCCGGTCATGGCCGGCCAGGGATTTCGCCCGAACTAGATCCCCGCCACCAGCAGCGCCTTCTGTACAGAACCGGCAACCAAGAGGAAGCGCGGCCCGACCAGGCTGTCCCGCACGCCGAACAGGGGAGGAGGGGAGGCGCCAGATCGCGCGCACCAACCGCCGCAGAAGCCGCCGCCGGCCGCCAACGACCACCGGATCCCGCCGCCCGCGCGGCCGGGACGCCAGATCCACAGCCCGCACGGCTGCTAGCCTGCCGTGCCTTGCCAATGGAGCCGCCGCTCCAGATCCGGGGTTCCCCACGCAGAGGCAGGGCAACCGAGGCCCCGCCGCCACCATCCTTGGCGCCCCGGACTTGCCCGGCGGCTGCCTCAGGCGGCGGCGAGGAAGGGAAGAGGGGAGGGTGAGGAGGAGGGGCGGCGACGAGGAAGGAAAGAGGGGAGGGTGAGGAGGAGGGGCGGCGGCTAGGGTGAGGAGGAGGGGCGGCCTTCTTTTAGAGAGGCATCCCAGTAATGAGCAAGATTTAACGGGGACTGGACCCTCTGAATAGCGGAACGCATCCATCACCAGCTTCTCCAAACAAAACAAGACGCAGCTGAGTTCCAAGTAGACAAACGTGTCATTATCAACTTTCTGCTCATTTGCACTATCGTTTCATTATATAACTCAAGTGTATGCACGTATGTACTGCATACCTCTAAGCTAGCACTTCGTGCTCCCTCTGTGTGTGTGTGTGTTTGCGGGGAGCTCCCTGTGTATTTGAGTTCTTCCGTCAGTAATAATAGTATGACTACATTGTGGGCTTCCTCTACTATACATATCCGCTTTTTTACATTTACCACATTTACATTGTCTATACAAAACAAGTCTAAACACTTAAGACAGCTTTCTGGCATTACTATGAACATCAACGTTGGGGAATTTTATTGCAATTAGCAGTCTATGTTCGTTACTACTATGAATAACTGAAGGATCTACGCAGGATTCAGACGGGTCTGTCATGGGCGCGGCGTGTCGCCGCGCCTCCGCCTGCTAGTATAGTGTTATATGCGCCACGATCGGCCACTGGCAGACTGCGTTTAAGCGGAGAAGCGATCATGGCGTAGACCTCACGCGGAGTTTCTAAGGAAAGTTTCCATCTTGAAACGTGCGTAGTGGATACGTTCTACAGTAGTTCCAATCCGAGCCGTTTACCTACTATTAACGGATACGATCTAGAGTAGTTTTTCCTACGCTGACGCGGTGGCTCTCGATCGCTAGCTCGTTATCAGTATATAAATAGATAAGACACGTTCCCGTCCACTAGTGTTCCGATCCCACGCGCGTCAACTAGCTAGGGCAGGGGCAGGGTAGATGAGAGCAAACCATAAGCCCCTTGGGCGGCGCCGGCGCCGACGCGCGGACGCTGGAGTTGCGCTGCCGCCCGAGTTGGTCCTGGAGATCCTGGAGCGCGCCTCGCCGTGCGCTGCGCCGCCACGTGCAGGCCGTGGCGCCGCCTGGTCTCGCGCCGCTCCTTCGTCCGCAGCGCCTCCCGTCCCCGCCGCGCCCTCCTGCTCGGATTCTTCGTCTTCGACCACGCCGCCGACGACGACGAGGACCATGCGACGCAGCACCAGCCAGGCCGCTTCGTCCCGAGACCGGGCGGCCCGGCTGGCTGGCGATGCCCCTGCAGCCCGCGGCTGGACCCTCGGTGCCTAGACCAGGACCTGGACCCCGTCCTGTCTCGCAATGGGTACCTCGTGCTCAGCCGCGTCGCCCTGGCCAAGCCCGGCGACCGCATGCCGACCGCCGCCATCAACTACTGCGTGTGCAACCCCGCGACGGGCTGCTGCTGCTTCCTCCCGCCATACCACGTCGACGCGGACATCGGCTTCTGGGAGTACACCTGCGCGTTGCTCACCGGCAGGGACTTGAAAAGATTGAACCGGGACGTCTCGTCGTCGTCGTCGTCGTTCGAGCTCGTCGTCGCAGCGATCCGCCCCGGGCGACAAGAGCTGTTGGTCAGCATTTTCTCCTCCCGCACGATGCAATGGAGCTCCACGCGCACCCTCGAGATCCCGCCGTGCTTCATCGACAGCGAGCAGGCGGCGGGCCCCCCGGACACGATTCACGGAGAAAGCAGAGCGTGGTCGGTTCTGGAGATGCACCCACGGAACCCCCCGGCCGTCCGCGACGGCGGCATCATCTGGCAGTGCACCTGCGACTGCACCGAACGGGCCATGCTCGCGTTGGACCTGGATGTGCGAGGGCCGTGGTGTGTCACCTTGCTCGATCTCCCCAACGACAGCCGTTGCTCTGGAAGGTACTGGGACTTCGGGCTCGTGCTCGGCTGCCGCGGCCGCGACGGCGTGCTCCGCGCCTACTCCTTGGAGGAGGGCGGCTTGTGGCTCAGGATATGGGACTGGGCGCGCGTCTCGTACAGGCGGGGGGACGTCTGGATGTGGCGCCAGAGCGACGAGATTGGCCTGCGCATGGCTATCTCCTCCGAGCCCGAGACCTTGGGCGGCGACCTTGGCATCAAGCTCTTGTGGTACTGCGACAAGAGCAATGTGTTGGTGTTTACCACGGCTGCCTTGGGCAGCTTTGCCCTCGATCTCGATACCGGGCGTGCCGACTCGCTCGGCAACATCTTGCAGTGCAAGTCGGAATTCTGTGCGACGAATGCTTGCATATGGTGGAGGGCTTGCCCGTATGAGATCGACTGCCCACCTTGCTGGATCCAATGTTTTAAATAGCAGGCTATGGAAAATAGCGGCGGGCGTCTAAATCAGCTATAGCGGAACTATAGCAGGCTATAGCGGGCTATTTGTGAAGACAACCATTTAGCGGCACCTTGCTGAAAAGGCTATAGCGGGCTATTGCGGAGCTATAGCCGGCTATTTAAAACTATGGCCGGATCACTCCAAAATGATTTTCTTCTTCTTTTTTTACGTGATTGCTACGGACTGACCAGCAAGCTCCGAGCAGCGCCGACACACACACCTCCTGCCGACCTTCAACACCGAGCGAGCGAAAGAGCCCAGCCGCCGCCGATGAGCCTGGTCAGCGCGTCCTCCCGCCCGTTTGCGTCATACATATATATCATGTATTATTGGTCAAAGTAAACCCCAAAATAGTATTATGCCTTGTAAATCCGGATAAAGGGAGTACTAATTAGTTCTTTTTTTTTTCGGGTGAAAACTTGTATTACTCATCAACTCATAATAGTCTCACAATCATCAGCAGCTAGCTGGACAGTTTCCTCAGGTCCAGAACCTGGGTGGCGCCGCCGATTGATTTTATGAAGCTGAACTTGGACGCATCTTTCCGGGCTAGTGCTGGGGAGGGTAGTTGGGGTGTTAGTGCTAGGGATGCGGATGGTGATGTAGCTCGGCGAGTAAATGGCATAAAGCTACTGCTTTAAGGATTAGGGTTTCAAAAAACTACAAAGTTGAGGGACGGCTGTTCAAAAAACCCAAAACTCGAGTGACAAGCGTTTTAACCGTTTTTCTGACGACTTGGGCCCATCGGTCAGGCCACGTGGCCCAGCGCGCTCACGGCGCAGCCGATAACGGCCGTTACCCCGACTGGTCCGGTCGGATCTGG
Organism: Thinopyrum elongatum; assembly: GCA_011799875.1. Classification (NCBI taxonomy): domain Eukaryota; kingdom Viridiplantae; phylum Streptophyta; class Magnoliopsida; order Poales; family Poaceae; genus Thinopyrum; species Thinopyrum elongatum. The sequence continues at coordinate 43,645,447 of CM022298.1, read as the reverse complement.
GTGTTAAATACCCAGGTGCCGGTCGGTCGCTCTCTCCCCTGCCCTGCCCGCGCTCACTCCTCCCCTGCTCCAATCCCTTTGCTGCTAGCTCGTTGCCGACAAGATCCTAGGTCGTCGCGATGCCTTCCTGGAATGACGGGGAAACGAGCTGTGACGATGACTGCGAGGTCATGAGCATGGACATGGGGCTTATGGTAAGTTTTTCTTCCCCGCACCTAGGGTTAGGGTTAGGAACTCAGAGTACTGCCATGGATCTAGCTTATTTAGGGTTATTGTTGTGTCATTGATACGGATCTTGGTTAGGTAGGTCTCTTTGTTGCTATTGATTTAGGTTTTAGCTTAGTTCCAGCTAGGGTTCATGATTATGCTTCTGTAGGCTTAGGGTTCATGCTTGGTTCTTGCTCACTTGGTGATTAAATAATTTTGTTGTTGATTATGTGGATGCAGGAGGAATGTGACACCATTGTAGAGCCCCTTTTCTGTGGGCAACTTGAGCTGTCTGAACCCAAATGCATTCTGCACCACATGAGGCCTATTAGTGTGTGGCTTTTGAAGGAACTTTAACTGGCACGCATTTCTATGGCTGCCTAGTGCAGGTGATATGCCAATCTCATCTTGTATATGGTTGCAGCACTCTGAGTTTGTTACATGTGGATGTCTAGTGCAGCACATGAGAGGCAACATTTTCAGTAACTGAATTGTCATATTTAGCTAATTTCCAAACCTAAACATAGCAACTGTTTCTTCAGAGTTGTTCATTCTTAGTACTTGATCTTGTTATAGTGACTGAATGTGCTATCTATAGTAACCAATGATATTTCAGAATTTCCAATAGCGACTGAATAATAGTAACAAGATTATATGAACCGATCTTGTTATAGTACCTGTATTATAACAACTGAACTTGTTATAATGTCAAATTTATAGTTCAGAGAAGTAACTTGTTATCTTAATTATTATAGTTACAGAAGCTGGATTAGTAATTTGATTGTTATCATAATCATTGTTATTTTCCAAGCTTGGTGTAATAAGTTTTATAATTCTGAAATTCCAAATGCAGGAAAATGGTGGGAATTATGGTGTTGTAGAGTGGGTTGACAAGCCTTGGCCTCCTGTTCTTCAAAGATGTTTGTCCAAGATATGAGAAATGTTCCATGAGCATAATTGTGGAAGGGTACTTGACAAGCAACAGTTTGAGAAGCAGTTGGCCAAGCTTAAGAATGAAAATGACAAGCTTTGCATTGAGTACAACAAGCTTGTTGAAGATGTAGCCAAGATGTTTGATTGGCATGATGGTAGGGTGGACAACAAGGTGTACGAGAAACAAGTGGAGGAGGAAGAGTTTGAGAAGAAGAAGGAGCTAGAGGAGAAAGCTAGATTGAAGGTGCAGACGGAAAAGCTTAAATGGGTCCTTGAGTGTTTGCGCGCTTGCTTAATTTCATTTGTCATTCCATAAGCAGACAACAGTTCATATGGTTAGAGGACCGAGTCGGGAGCGAAAGCGCATGGACACGGGTGGAATAGATTCGAAACTTCACACATCGATTCAGAATTGAGGGGTTAAGGTTTACCTCAGACTCCGCTGGAGCCTGTGAATAGCTGCTGGAGCCGGTAGTATCGATATACCCTCGGCGGCAGGTGCATCAAGATTCGGGATGGGGTGGGAGCGAGAGCGTGACGCGGTACAATCTGGATTCCACGAAGGCCAGTTCCTTCCGCTCGCGCTTGCGGGTCTCATGATCCGCGTCACGGAGAAATCAGTTGAGCAAAGTACCGTGGAATCAGTTAACAAGGTTCCTAAAATCGCTTTAAGTTTTCAAAGGTAAAGTTTGCAGCCTCAAATGTCTGTAGTAGTATTTGAAAGGCAAAACATAACCTCTCTCCTACTTCGATCCCAACTACTCACTCTTTAGAACATTATTCCAATAGCTATGTCAATTTCATTCTTCAAAGATCTTCAAGCCTTTATGAGACCCGGGGCGAACTAAGCGAAGAATAGTTTTTATACCAATTTTTTGTACATATTTAAATATTTTTTATTTTATTAAAATACTAATGAGTATATTTTGTTATTTAGTTGACATAGTGAACCATATAACAATTTTATTTTTCTGGAACCAAATAACGATGTTGTTAAATATTAATTGTACCATTCTCTGTAATCAGTTCTAATGTATTTCACTAAAAAATGGTTCGGCTAAATTTAAATTGTAGTTGAATTAATTTTTGACAATTGTATAAATTATACTGTGCATACGTATATATTTGTGTGTATGTGTAGGTGTATATTTTCATATCATTAACTATATATCATGGTAGAGATCTCTCATGTGCGGCGACAACTTAATATCTTAATAATGGTTTCTAGTGTATGAATATACTAGAATATAATTGAAACATTTGTAAATATGTTGCAAGTTAGGCTCAGTCATAAGTTGACAATATGTATATTCTTCTCTCATAAGGACAATCCAAAACAAAGTGTCGTGTACTATAACAATTGTAGCACTTTCTTCCCCCAAAGGACTTCCCCTTGTTTGACATTGTGCCCTAATATGTTTTGAGCAAAAGAGACAAGTCTTCTTCAAAATCATTTACTGGGCAAGTAGTGTCGTCTTCTTCTTCATTTGAAGCACACACAACCACTTTCCTGGTGTTCAATGCAAGATTTGAGTTCTTCGCCGAACAAGCATAGCATTGGCTCGAGGACGAACATTACCATAACTTCATTGGAGGCATGCATCAAAGTCCAGATGTTGATGAACTAACATTACCATAGTATGGTCATGCAAGACCATGGCCCGAAGGAACTTCTTAATGACAAATTGATCTTCCTCGCATGAGCACACAAAGTTACTGAAATCCAAGAGAAATGTCTTCAACCTCCGATACACCTCCTCAGCAGTCTCTTCATCATTCTTCACAAATAAATTTGCCTCTTGCTTGAGAAAGCCCAGCCGGGATCTTTGGATACGAACATCACCTTGGAACATGTCATGAAGGCAATCCTAAATCTCGTTTGCGATCTTGAACAGAGCAACAAAATCACTATATTGTTTGATCACATTGAGTGGGAGCATGTTGAGTGCGGTAGCATTGATTTGATCATCAACGACTTCCCTTGGAGTGAGACTTGAAGGGTCCTTGGGCTTGAAACCATTGACACTCACCCACCAAAGTTGCATGGAAGCACTCTGAATGTGAGACTCCATAACGAGTTTCCACTAAGCAAAACTAGCGAACACCGCGTGGCGGCACGCCGCGCCCGTTAATAGGGGGGGGGGGGGTATTGTATGTACTGGAATATCTTGCATGTACACTCTTTTCATCACATGGCAATTAAAGGAAAAAAGTTGCATTGTAACCATCCCACAAGGAAATTAAAGAGAAAAGTTTTGCATTCATAACTATCTTACAGATGGCATACAGCTTAGATGGAAAGAAGACACTATTACATTCCGGAGAAGATTCTCTTATTGTGACTGAACATGACGTGCTGAAAGGAAACTAACACGACGGGAACTTGCACGGTGGGAAGACACACAAGATACCAGAAGAGTTCAAACGTGAGTACAAATGGCATTGGAGCTTGAAATCAAATCATCCTGGTATACCCCCTCCCCCCCCCCCCCCCCCCCCCCCCCCGGCGTGGGGTTAGGACCAATAATGAAATGAACCAAGATATACACTACTGTGTAGACATCAAGCATATGCATCATACTTGTTCCTAGATCGAACAACCTAGCTCTCATGTTTGGCATCCTCCTAAGGTTGTTCCGTCTATAGTCCTAATACTTCCTTACATCAAGCATGCAAGCAATAACTCATGAGCTTCTCAAGACCGAGTGCCAAATCAGCGACCTCTATATTTTGTTTTCCTTCTTCACCCAAAACAATCAGCCTTAGCTCGGGAAAATTTACAGAAGGAACAAAAATCCTGGTTGGGAGTCATATAGCGCTTTGTTATTAGCACTTTGTATCTCCGAAAAAACAGAAGATGTAACATAAGAACCTCATCTATCAGCCTTTAAACCGTAGAAAATTTACGTGAATGTGAAATTTAAAAGACATTCTCGTTTTGGATTGCCCATGCAGTTTGTAACTGTGGTTGTGGTAATTGACACAAAAGATCGGATATATTCAAGGACCTTAACTGAACGGAAGTACTTTAGTCGTGCTAAAGCTACAACTATGCTGCAGTATGTGGCTATGTGCTTGTGGCATTTTCGTAGATGCAACAAAGTGGTTATTATTACATAGTAAAATGGTCGGATTTTCTTGAAAATTGTTGAAACCTATATCAAAGCAAAATAACTGGCGAACACTACCTATTTCCCTCGCTATAATTGTGACATGAGCACGCACATGACAGTAGTACTACATACCGACCAATAAAGGGTGAATTATTCACCTATAACTAAACTACAGTTAAGTTGTGTTCATGCATAATTATCCAAAGCTTGTCATAAACTATCATCAAATGACTGAATTCAAAATGATATTTGGGACACCAAATCGACCAACACCAGAGGTAAAGCTTCCAGAAAGATTCTCTCCCATAGCGCCAACATCATTAACAACAAACTTCTCTACAAAGAATAAAAGAAGATGAGCAATACGCCTAAAAGATACCAGAAAGCTAATTTTTTTTCTTCTTTTATCCAATGAAACTCACCCTTGGAAAGAATATTAAACAAACTTCTCTACAAAACTAATATTAAACAAACACATCTTAGTTCTAAATCTGTATATCCCTTGGAAAGAATGAAAACCAGCTACCACCAAACATCATTGAAGTTTGGTCATGTTTTTTTGAGCTCATCAACGCTGGGGTCATGCGACCACATGCAACTCTGAAAAATTGTTCAGTCTGAATTCTGAACATAAGGTTTGGAGAGTGTCCATTTGTATACACTGATCATATTGAAAAGCAAAGGCTTGCCTAAAAGTGTCACTGCTTCTTGAGCACATACACTTAGTTTAGAGAGTACTAAGGAGCGATGGATCCTGTTGAAAAACAAAGAGTAGGCTACCCTAAAATTGCAAGAGAATTTAGATGGAAACATCGTACTTCGTGTTAGATAAAACGAGACACGAGAGACACGGATTTTTACGTGGAAACCCTTGCGGGAGAAAACCACGGACGCACGAAGGCGCAATCACTATGAGGAGGAGTATTACAAGCACGAGACGACAGACCGTCTTAGGTTTGACTACATGGGGTATATATGAGGGCAACATGAGATTCCTTGGAGGACAAGTAAACGAGTTGTACTCGTACGCGTCGGTACCAACGCAAAGGCCCACACCGTAAGTACTACGTCTAGTCCAATACAGTAGAATTTGGATCACAATTTAACAATCTCCACCTTGAGCCAAATTCCCTCCAGTAGTCGAAGAAAGTAAATAACTCCATCCAAATCAGCATAATGCCTTGTGCATCAAAGTCCATAGAAATAGTGAGAAATACCAACTAAGCCTGAGCAAAGCTCAAACTTATTGGTAGGAACTGGCTTTGTCATCATATCAGCAGGATTATCATGAGTACTTATCTTGCATACCTTCAAATCACCTTCAGCAACAACATCTCGAATATAGTGATATCTGACATCAATGTGCTTTGTTCTCTCTTGATACATTGGATTCTTTGTAAGATATATAGCACTTTGACTGTCACTAAATACGGTAGGGCAAGATGAATCTCCACAAAGCTCAGTGTACAAACCTCTCAACCAGATAGCTTCTTTGCATGCCTCAGAAATAGCCATATACTCGGCATTAGTAGTGGAACATGCTACAATAGACTGCAAAGTTGCTCTCCAACTCACAGCACAACCACCAATGGTGAAAACATAACATGTGAATGATCTTCTCTTATCCAAATCACCAGCAAAATCAGAATCAACAAAACCAACAAGTCCATCTTCAGTTTTCCCAAACTGTAAATAAGCATTAGAAGTACCTCGTAGGTATCTGAAAATCCACTGAACTGCTTTCCAATGCTCTTTTCCAGGATTAGCCATGTATCTACTAACAACACTCAATGCATATGATAAATCCGGACGAGAACAAACCATGGCATACATAAGTGAACCAACTGCACTTGAATAGGGAATTCTAGACATGTACTCAATATCTGCATCTGACTTAGGACATAAGGCTGATGATAATTTGAAGTGTGCAGCTAACGGAGTACTCACCGGCTTGGCATTATGCATATTAAAACGACAAAGAACTTTATCAATATATCCCTTCTGACTTAGATATACTTTTCCAGACAGTCTATCTCTGGATATTTCCATGCCAAGTATTTTCTTTGCTGCACCCAAATCCTTCATCTCAAATTCATTACTCAATTGCTTCTTTAGTTCATCAATCTCTGGCATGCTCTTTGCAGCAATTAACATATCATCAACATAAAGGAGCAAATAAATAGTTGAACCATTGACAGTTTTCAAATAAACACAACTATCATAATTAGACATTTTGAAACCTTGAGAGAGCATAAAGGTGTCAAATATCTTGTACCACTGTCTAGGGGATTGCTTCAATCCATACAGAGATTTCTTTAACTTACAGAAAAGCTTTTCTTTTCCAGGAATAACAAAACCTTCAGGTTGTTCCATATAAATATCCTCTTCTAATTCTCCATGTAACAATGCAGTTTTAACATCCAATTGCTCAAGCTCAAAATCATGCATGGCAACAATACTGAGTAAAGTGCGAATAGAGCTATGCTTCACAACAGGAGAACAGACTTCATTATAGTCAATACCTGGAATCTGACTGTAACCTTTAGCAACTAACCTTGCTTTATATCTTGTCTCATCATTAGGAGAAACCCCTTCTTTCCTCTTGAAAACCCACTTGCAACGAATAGGTTTCTTCTCTCTAGGTAATTTTACTAAATCCCAAGTGCCATTCTTTTCAAGTGATTCCATCTCATCATGCATAGCGGTCATCCACTTATTACTATCACCAGAAATAATAGCCTCGGAATATGAAGAAGGCTCAGCATTACCTTCAATTTCTTTTGCAACAGATAAAGCAAAAAAAACAATATTGCACTCTTCAATTAACCTGTCAGGTTTATTAATACCCCGCCTAACTCTATCACGTGCGAGATTCCAACTGGGTGGAACAATAGGCTGATTTGGAGAAGAAGTGACATGTTCATCATCAACGACGGGTTCATCATGTGCATCAATATTTTCATTACCAGATGTATCACCTGAATCAATAACATGCTCCACCTGAACAGTAGGCTCCAGAACAATAGGCTGCTGTTCACTCTCAACGGGAACATTAGTAGATGAAACATCATGTAACATAGCAGATTCATTAAAGATAACATTTTTGCTAATAACCACCTTCTGGGTTTCAGGATTCCACAATTTAAAACCTTTAACACCAGACTTATAACCAAGAAAGATGCACTTAACAGCCCTAGGCTCCAATTTTCCATTATCAACATGAGCATAAGCAGTGCAACCAAAAACTCTCAACTGTGAATAATCAGCAGGTGAACCAGACCATACCTCAATTGGAGTTTTCTTATTAAGAGCAATAGATGGTGAACGGTTAATGAGATAACAAGCAGTGGAAGCGGCCTCATCCCAAAAACGCCTATGCAAACCTGCATTGGACAACATGCAACGGGCTCTGAAAATAATGGTCCTGTTCATACACTCAGCAACACCGTTTTGTTGAGGAGTATAAGGAACGGTGTAGTGTCTGACAATGCCTTCAGACTTGCAATAATTCTTAAATTGCTTAGAACAGAATTCCATACCATTATTAGTGCGAAGTATTTTTATCTTCCTTTCAGTTTGCCTCTCAATCATAATCTTCCACTCCTTAAATGTTGAGAATGCTTCATATTTATGCTTCAAGAAATAAGGCCAAACTTTTCTCGAATAATTATCAATAATAGTCAGCATGTAACTAGCACCATCTACTGACTTTCTGCGAGATGGTCCCCATAAATCAGAATGAACATAATCAAGAATACCTTCAGTTGTATGAGTCGAAGTGTTGAACTTCACTCTCTTGTGCTTGCCGAAGATACAATGCTCACAAAATTTCAATTTACCAGGTTCATATCCATCAAGAAGACCTCTCTTATTTAACTCTGTCAAACCAAGTTCACTCATATGTCCAAGACGCATATGCCAAAGGTTAGCAGCATCACAATCAGAATTCTTTGAAATAACTGGAGTAGTTTTACCTGAAACGGTAGAACCTCGAAGGTAATAAAGACCATTGGTCGAACTTAGACCACCTTTCATCACAATAAGGGAACCTTTGGTGACTTTCAAAACACTATCTCCACCTGAATACTTATATCTCTTTGCATCAATGGCACTCATAGAAATAAGATTTCTCTTCATCTTCGGAATATACCGAACATCTGTCAAAGTTCTGATTGTACCATCAAACATCTTGATTCGAACGGAACCTATGCCTTCAATCTTGCATGGTGAATTATCAAAACCCAAAACGGAACTAGCAGCAGTAGTAGAATCAAAAGTATTAAACCAATCTCTATGTGGACACATATGAAAAGTACATGTAGTATCAAGTACCCACTCATCTTTGGTCTCAGCACATCCAGCAATAACGACAAGAGCATCATCGAACTATCATCACGAGCAACATTAGCAGAATTTTCACCTGGTTTGTTACCTTTCCTTTTTTCTTTATTCTGTAACTTGAAACACTCTGAGATGTCATGTCCGTCTCTCTTGCAATATCTGCAATATTTCTTGTCTCTGGATTGCGACCGGCCCCTGTGGCCGTTCTTACTTTTGCCTCTGTTTCCATTATTGGAGTTCTTCTCCTTTGTCCTGCCACGAACAGATAATCCCTCGGCTTGGAATGAACTTGAACCATCATGAGGCACCATTAATTTCATTTTCTCCTTAGAGTTTAAAGCTTCATAAACTTCATTAAGCGTGAGAGTATCACGACTGTATAATATGGTGTCTCTAAAATTGGTATAAGAACTTGGCAGTGAACAAAGTAACATTAAAGCAGTATCTTTCCCTTCATACTTAACCTCCATTGCAGCTAGATCGGATATGATCTCTTTAAATTCTGAAATATGATTCAAAACATTACCTCCCTCGGGTAACCTGTGCAGGAATAATTTTTGCTTCAGATGCATCTTGTTTGTAAGATCTTTAGTCATGCAAATGCCTTCCAGCTTTATCCATAGAGCGGCGGCAGTTTTCTCGCTCAAAACTTCCTGCAAAATATTATTATGCAAATGGAGTTGAATTTGTGACAAAGCCTTACGATCTATTCTTTTTTCCTCATCGGTCCAGTCCTGAATTCTATTCTTCCCAAAACTATCCAGTGCTTCATCGTAGTCGGACTGTGCCAATAACGCCCGCATCTTGACTTGCCATAGGGTAAACCTTGTGTCACGGTTCAGCAGCGGAAGATCGTACTTCATGGATGCCCTGAGTCAATAAAACTGTGTACACAAAGTAGTACAAGTCGTAGTAAAATAATTCTTGAAGAATTAATTTGCGGAGTAAACAGAACAGAGTAAATAGCACCTGGATGTAGTAGACGAACGGAGAACAGAAAACTGAACTAGCAGTACTAGCCTCACGTAGAGTAGTACTGGTAGCAGATTACTTCCTCCGTCCTTTAAATAGTGTACTTCCAATTTTGTTGGAAAGTCGAACATTTTTATGTTTGACCGTATTTATACAATAATACACCAACATTTATATCATCAAATTAGTAGCACTAAATTCATGATAAAATATATTTTCATCCTATACCTATTTGGTTTCAGAAACATTGATATATTTCTGTACAAACTCAGTCAAATTTTAAGATAGTTTGACCCTCCAATAAAATTAGAAGTACACTCTTTAACGAGCGGAGGGAGTAGATCAAATTACGTTGACACCTCGAGGCTTGAACCTTGTGATCCCACGTGAGAACGATTTGGATCAGTGGATGCGAAGGAATAACAGCAGCGTTGCTATCGATGTTGCCTCGGGACTTCAAGCGTGTCCAACAGCAAAAATAGGCTGCAGCGGAACAGCGGCTGCCAGCGATTTGACGGGGCGACGCGGAGGAAGTTTGACTCGGCCTCGGTCGACTGCTAGCGTAGGGAATCCTGTCGGTCTCGGCTTCCACGGCAGCTGCTCCAGAATCGATCTGGCTTCGGATCGCCAGGTCGCGTCGGCGGCGGCGCAAAGGACGCCGCAACCCTAATCCTGTATCTGCAACTTGGCTCTGATACCATTTGTTAGATAAAACAAGATAAAACGAGACACGAGAGACACGAATTTTTACGTGAAAACCTTTGCGGAAGAAAATCACGGACGCACGAAGGCGCAATCACTGTAAGGAGGAGTATTACAAGCACGAGACGACAGACCGTTTTATGTGCGACTACATGGGGTATATATAAGAGCAATACATGAGAGTCTTTGAAGGACAAGTAAACGAGTTGTACTCATACGCGTCGGTACCAACGCAAAAGCCCACACCGTAAGTACTACGGCTAGTCCAATACTTACGGTAAAATTTGGATCACAATTTAACACTTCGTTCAACGATCTCTCTTCAGTCAAAACTCAAAGCGCTGGATGGGAGTCGGGTCCAGTACGGCAGGGCAGAACTAAAGTGGTTGGACACCAAGCGCGCGAGTCTGAGCAGCTCGATGACCGGCGGGAACGTCAAGCACACCGGGGCACCTTGTATTGGTTGATGGGGGACCCTGCGGGAGAAGCCTGGTCCATCATCTCCTCGAACGTGCCGGGCAGGACGACACGGATCTCGGCCGGCTCTATGGACCCACCCGCCACCCTGCTCTGCCTGTAAACGGTATTCAGTGCCACCTCCATCTCCAAGCAGCGAGCGTCGAGAGTCTCCTTGTCCACCATCACGCTCGCGCCGACGCCGCCCGTGGTCAGCAGCTCGCTGTAGATAACGTAGTGCCCGGGGATGCTCTTTGTGCACGCCTGGCTGGTGTACTCTGCCACAGACGCGTCGTGGAACGCTCCTCGCGATTGCACTGCAAGGACATCCGTCCCCAAATCGAATATTGATGGAATGATGGATAAGAAGACATGGATGGCAACACACAAAGAAGAGGCACCTCGAAGAATCGTTGCATCCTGGAAGAACAGGTGCATGGCTGCCACCATTATCCGCATGCCTCCCTCCTACGTTTCTCCTCGTGCGCAGCTCGAGGTGCTTGTGGCGCCGTTGCAATACCGCCGCCGCCCTTACTCTTGTCCGCGAGCATCAGAGCATGTGGAATGTGTGTGTGTGTGTGGCCGGCGACGCGCTCACCCGACGACCCCCGGACCTGGTGCGGGGCGCATGCATCCTGCTGGACGACGTCGTAGTTATCGCCGACACCGTCGTAGGCTATGCCAGGATCCGGCGGTGGAGGAGCGTGCACGTGATCGAAGCGCCTAGTAGTCGAGCTGATGCAGCAGAGCAATCCGTCGACACGACGGATTGAGGATGGTCCCCTCGGACAACGGCGTCGGCATCAGCAGTTGGTCGGAGCTGCACCCCATGGCTTTTTTGTCACGCCTGGAGCGGCATCCTTGCCGCGCATGGCCACGCGTAGCAGCCTCCGCCCTCCCGCAGGACGGCAGCATCAACTGTCCTCCTTCCGTCCCAACTCCACCCCGCCTCCCACGGCAGCACCGCACATGTCGTCCTCCACCGCGGCGAGCGTGTGGCAGCGCTCCCTCCGTTGTGCCCTACTGCGGTGCTGCGTGACGCCGCGGAGAACTGCCGCCATGCACATGCCGAACGGGGAGCCGCCTCCACACCAGCTTGTTTGCGTCTGCCTGCGCCATGCTGCAGTGTGCCGCCGCGCTTCTGCGAGGAGCTAGATCAACTCATCCAACTGCTGGCGAGGTGGATGGCTACGGAAGTGCAGCCGGCGGCGGACGGCCGAAATCGCGGCAGTGATCAACTCGATGGTGGCTGTGACAACGAACAATGAACACGGGAAAGGAAGGGATCATCTTTTATAGGCTCGTACGGCGGTGGCGATGTGCATGCAGATTTTGCGGGAGTCTTCTGGACACGATGAAGGATTTGACCGGAGGCTTCCAGATAACATGAGACACGCTGAAAGAGATCAATTAGAAAAAGAAACTAACGTCCAGAGCCAACGACAAAAGCGGCGCTGCATGGCTAACGTAGCCATATCACGTAGCAAATTCTTTTTTTTTTAACATCAGTACACACACAAACGTTCATATACACGCGCATACACTCATCCCTATGAACGCACACACGCACACCCTACCCCTATGAGCACATTCGAAAGACTGAGCCGGCATATCTTCTTGCACTAGTAGAAAAAGGCTCATTTGTCCCGGTTCCAGAGGCCCATTTGTCCCGGTTCTGGAACCGGGACTAAAGGGTCGGGACTAAAGCCCAATACCTTTAGTCCCGGTTCGCCTACGAACCGGGACAGATGGGGCTCCAGGTGGCCGCTGCCGCTTGCCCAGGCAGGAGGGCTTTTTGTCCCGGTTGGTAGCACCAACCGGGACCAAAAAGCATCCACGCGTCAGCAGTCAAGGGGCTGGGGTTTTTATTTATTTATTTTATGGGGGGGGGGGGGGGGGGGGGGGGGGGGTTGGTGTTTTGTAGGGTTAATTTAGGGGTTTCATATATTATGTTAGCTAGCTAATAAAGAAAAGTGTTCTCTCTTATCTCCGTGCTTGGTCGACGCTACATACTATACGTATAGAGTGGACTCGACACGCTAGCTAGTAAGCAAATGAAGGAAACCATTAAGTACACAAGATCGTCATGAACATATACAGAGAAAAGTGATTGGCCTCCTCCTTCTCCGAGAGATTGGTCGAACAACAAGTTTTCGTATATCTATCCGACGCTACTAGCTACATATATACAATATAAAATCTCTTACAATCCCTAACATCTGATGTCAAGTTCCACATGGTATTCGCCGGCTGGATTGATGACGTGGTCAAGAAAGAATCCCGCCAGTTCCTCTTGAATTGCTTTTATGCGATCATGTGGTAGGAGTTCATCCCGCAGCTCCCACATCTAATTTGAAGAAGGGGGTCAATACATATATATGAATGAAACTCAACACAAATGATGGTAATAAAATAAAATTGTGAATATTATTGATTACGCACTTCATATTGTTTTTCAGAGTAGCCCCGCTTAGAGGTCGTCGCGTTGTAGATGTATTCGCAAACGTAGTATCCACAAAAATTATTCCCGCCTTCCTGCCACAACCACTTTACGAGAAATAGAGGTCAATCAAACTGATAATCAAGCATTATATATAAATGGTATTGATGAAACTAGATAGAATCAATGGGAGATGCGCGGAACTAGCTAGTAGTACTTACTTTCGGGTGTGTAAATCGGAGCTTCCCCGGCAGTCCCGGAGCTTTAGCGGTGAACTCTTTCCAAACCCTGCCAGACAAAGAAAACAATTACTTGATATCAGGAAATAAACAAAGTTGCCGATATGGTGCGATAACGATCGATTGAACTTACTTCTCGAGCATTTTAGTCATGGACGCATACTCCTTGGGATCTTTTCGTCTCGAGTCTAAGACGGTTACTAGTCTCTGCTCAAGCTTAATCTCTAGGAGAATAAAGTGAAAGCTGCGCACGCATGCATAACTCATCAATTACATTACTATAACCTCGAGTAATAAGGAAACCGAATATGCACAAGACAGTAACACTCACTTGAAGTTGTAAGGAAAGAGTATTTTATCTTTGTTTTGATTTCGAAGCAACGATTGTAGCAAGTTGGCCTCGGTTTCTTTGGCATTATATTTAACCGTCCATTTATCTATGAGATTTGTGTTAATGAACCCAATACCATAGATTTGTGCATTTCTGAATTCGACGATCTTCAATCTGCATAATATAGTGAGGATAATTATATATACATGCAATGAAAGAGCTGAGCTATATGTAGAGACTTAATTACAGAAGTAGTACGTACAGACAGTAGCAAGTGACGATTATTTTATCGAGGGCCTTTTGATTGAAAAACTGGAAGAACTCCTCAAATGGAACAAACAACTGATCAATTCCAACGAGGTCGTGCTCCTCTTTAACTCTCAGCGTCAAAGTATCCTTCCCAGACTCGCTGCAGGTGTCCATGTATCACTCATGGAATCTTCGCATCATCGTTGTTAGAGGAGGATGACCAGGTTTGACGAGAGGCTTCCCATGCCGGTATTTGTGTTCGTCCACCTCCATTATATCAAAATGGGCATCGTCGGGTAGGTAATCACCAGGATTGGTACCGGGCAGCATCCCCGGCAGATTTGCGACGATATCGCTAGACACCTTGAGCGAGGGGCACGATTGGTTCGCCTGTTCGCCGAGCTGGGGAATTTTTTTCCCACTTCTTCGTTATTGTAACCTTTTGTCACTTGAAGTAGTTCCCGACCGGCGCGCTCCTTGCACTGCCTTTTTAAGAGCGCGGACATGGTTGTCATCCGGCGGTGGCGGTGGTGGTCGCTTCAGGGCATCCAAAGTGCGCTTCAATTTCACCGGTTCTATCTTCTCCTCCGGAGGTGGATTTTTCTTTGCAAAAAAGTCCTTCACTTGGGCTTGACAGATCTGCGCGTTTTATTCCTCGGTCATCTCGTATGGTAACTTCTCTAGAGGCTTGAGAGATGGACCGAATTTGTATTGCCTCCCGCCTCTGGCTATACTGCTAGACGCCGGAGTAGCCGGAGCGGCTGCGGCTGTCTTCCTTCGTTGCTTACGAGGCGGAGAAGGAGGCGGAGTGCTACGACGCGCCGGAGCAGCCGGAGCGGCGGCGGCTGTCTTCCGCTGTTGCTGACGAGGCGGAGGAGGAGGCGGGCTGCTCGGATGCGCCGGCGCAGGCGGATAAGGAGGCGGAGTGCCGCCACGCGCCGGAGCAGCCGGAGAAGGAGGCGGAGTGCCCTGATCACTCGCTGGAGGAGGAGGCGGAGTGCCGCCACGCGCCGGAGAAGGAGGCGGAGTGCTCTGATCACTCACCGGAGGAGGAGGCGGAGGAGGAGGCGGAGTGCCCTGACTCGGCGGAGGAGGAGGAGGAGGAGGAGGCGTCCAGTTCGGAAGGTTGATGAGCTCCTTCCGCCATAGACATGGAGTCTTCAGAGCAAGACCCAGCTGAGTCTCCCCTTCACCGGTAGGGTGGTCAAGCTCGAGCTCCTCAAATCCCTCCATTATTTCATCGACCATCATAACAGCATAGCCTTCTGGAATCGGAAGGCAGTGAAAAGTTGCGCCGGGTTCAGGAGGTGCAACAGAGCCGATAGCCGCCTTGACTTTGAGGTGCTGCCATTGCGTCATAAGGTGGCAAGCTTGAGCCTCCGTGATAGCATCCACGGGGTAGCTGGGAGCCGTGAAGTCAGGCTGCTGAAGAAGCTCGGTGGAAGCCACGCTGCTTCTCCGCTGAGATGGCGGGGTAGCTTCAGGGGTAGCTCCGGCAGGTCGCTGGCTCTGAACTTGTTCCTCTAGCGCTCGTACCCTTGCATTCAGCTTCTGCAGTTCGGTCTGCTCCACTTTCCTCCTCCTCTCCCGGGTTTTGTAACCGCCTGCGCTGGGAAACCCAACCTTACACGCAACGGAGCCTGCCGTGCCTCGTGTTCGTCCTGGGTGCTCAGGATTCCCGAGGGCCTGTGTGAGCTCGTCGTTCTCTCTGTCGGGAACGAACGTCCCTTGCTGCGCTGCGGCGATATACTTCTGAAGCTTCTTGACGGGTATTTCAAGTTGCTCCTCCGTCCAACGGCACTTTCCTGTTTCAGGGTCCAAGGTTCCCCCACCCCCGAAGAACCAAGTCCTTGAACGGTCTGGCCAGTTCAATGTCTCTGGTTCGACCCCTTTATCAAGCAGGTCCTTCTCAGCCTTGTCCCACAACGGCCGGGCTTTGAGGTAGCCACCTGACCCCATGCGATGGTGATGCTCCTTCTTTGTAGCATTTTTCTTTTTTGTCGCTGACATCTTCTTACTCTTCTCCGATGTCTTGTGGGCCACAAATGCGGGCCAGTGATCTCTAATCTTCTCAAATCAGCTGGTGAATTCTGGAGTCTTCCCTTTGTCGACAAACATTGATTTCAACTCATTCTTCCACCTCCTGAATAGATCTGCCATCTTCTTAAGAGCATGAGCCTTGACCAATGGCTCTATAACTGGCTTATCCGGATGCTCCTCTGGCGGTAGGATGAAATTTGCCTTCAGCGCGGTCCAAAGATCATCTTTCTGTCTATCGTTGACAAAAGACACTTGAGGGTCTTCGCTCTTAGGCTTATTCCATTGGTGGATGCTGATCGGGATCATGTCCCTAACAAGAACCCGCACTGAGCAGAAAATGCTTCCTTGGTCCGGCTGGGTTCAATCGGTTGGCCATCGCCCTTGATTGCTGTGATCGTGAACCTTTCATCCTGGCGCAACCTTTTCTTTGGGCCTCGTCTCATTACCGAAGTTTGGCTCGATCCGGAGGGCTAGAAAAGAAGAAAGAAGAGAGTTAATATGTGTACATACCAAAACAATTAATGCATGAATTAGCTAGTCAGCACAGGCTTAATTAATATATATACCTCGCCGGACTTTGCAACAGCTCCTTCCTCCGTTCGCTCACCGGAGCAGTCATCACGGTCTGCTTCTTCCACCGGCATTCCGCCACCGGAGCCATTATAATCACGTCCTTCCACCTCCATTGTTCGATCACCGGAGCCTGCTTCACCCTCTCCTTCCAGACAATCGGTGTCGTTGAGATACGACAAGACATCACCTCCGCCGAGGATTATGTCCCCCAACAACTGTTCTGCTTCGATGTCTCGGTGGTCCATAGTTTCTGCAAATATTACAACATGGCAATTAATATACAAACATGACAGATGGATATATTAGTGCAAACGTAGACCTAGCTAGCTCGACGCTTCTACGGTTTGGGGTGGCCTCGACAACGCTTATAGGGTTTGGGGTGGCCTCGACAATGCTTCTAGGGTTTGGGCCGGACCGCCTCTCTCATGAATGTCGGATGTCCGGACCGACAAGGGATTTAACAAAATGACGCCATTCTGGATGTGCAGAAAATGGTCCATATTTTTCCTGATCTCATCTACCCTTCTATATGTCACGTTGTCTAGTGTCAAAGAATTCAAGAAAACCATGACTTCATCATTAGCCGGAAATGATAGGCGCATAATGGTACGAAGCTCTTCAAAGTTGTTTTGGAACGGAGTTCCCGACAGAATAATTCGCTTTTTGGTACAAAGTTCAGCAAGAGCCTTCTGAATATCGCTATTTGGAAGGCCTTTGCTGAAATTCGAACCAAAAGGCGAATTATTCTATCAGGAACTCCGTTCCAAAACAACTTTGAAGAGCTTCATCGCATCATATGCCTGTTACTTCTGGCAAATGATGAAGCCATGGATTTCTTTAATACTTTGACAGACAACGTGACATATAGAAGAATATATATATATAGATGAGATCAGAAAAAAAAATTGGATCAACTTGTGCACATCCATAATGGGGGCATTCTTGATAAATCTGGACCCTCGACCCCTGGACGACCCTCGACCCTTGACCCCTCTGTGACGACCCCGGCTTAATCGTGCACTAACCATACACGCAAATGCACATGATCAAGCCTAAGGGCTCACTTCAAGATACCACAACACAACTCTAAAACATTAATAAAGTCATACAAGCTTAATATTACAAGCCAGGGCCTCGAGGGCTCGAATACATAGCTCGATGGCATACAAGTGTCAGCGGAAGCATCAGATATCTGGGTACAGATATATTACAGAAATAGAGATAAGCCTTTATAAAGGCGGGGCAAAATAAAACTCTACGATCGAAAGGCGTAGGCCTCCTGCCTAGGACCCTCCGAATCCTACTCCTGGTCGTCTGTCGGCTCCTCGTAGTAGTACTCGCCGGGAGGGTAGTAGTAGTAGCCGTAGTCATCGACGGGGGCTGCTATCTCAGGGGCTCCGTCTTCTGGCGGCGACAAATGGATATGGGGAGAAAAAGAGAATAAAGCAAACGTGAGTACTCATCCGAAGTACTCAGCAAGCAAGGATCTACACTACATATGCAACATTTTCAAAGGGGGATGTATATGTGGACTGGGCTGCAGAAATGCAAGAATAGAGGGGGAAAAAGCCTAGTCCTATCGAAGACTAGCATCTTCAATCATCTTCATCGGTCTTGCAGCATTAGAAGAGTACAGATTAACATAATGTAAAGTAGTAGTAGTAGTAGTATCATCAACCTCGGCCAGAGATCCTTTCTCGACTCCCTGTGAGAAAGCGATCCCAGAGCCATACTATCCAGTATCATCTCAAGTTCTAGTTGTACCGATCAGGATACAACTCCGAGTGTCCATTACCGTAGGACAGGCTATCGATAGATTAGTTCTTCCCTGCAGGGGTGCACCAAGTTACCCACCACGCTCGCTTAACTTCAGCCGGACACACTTTACTGGGTCATGCCCAGCCTCGGCCAAACAATACGCCGCAACCCGACCAAATACTTAACAGAGAGGTCAGCACGCCGGACTAACCTATGTTCCCAGGGGTCTTGGGCCATCGCCCCGGACGCTCCTGCACGTTCCGTACACCGCCGGTGAGCAGACCTAGCAACCCCTTAATACAAGCGCGGTTGCGTTACCAGTCCAACCCAGCGTGTGCCGCTCAGTTGCTGACGTCTATTAAGCTTGGGCTGAAGTATACGACACAGAATGCCCATACTATGCCCACGTGATGGTTAGTGCTATCAGGCCAGAGGCCCCTCGGATCAAATATCCAAACCGTTAGTGTGTTGATAGTGCGGAAACGAGCAGAGACTCACGAAAGATGTGACCCCGTCGCCCCGTCTCGAGGACTTGCGGCAAGGGCGAGGAATGACCAGCCACGCCTCGTGTTCAACCCTCGGGCACCATCCAGGTCCACCCGACTCCACATCACTCACTAATAAGCTCGCGCGGGTACCCCTCAGGGCCGACCCGTCTTTAGTATCATGGTTCAGTGTTCAGTTATAGTAACCAAAGTATCTGTGTGTCTGACACCAAGGGGAACCCTGAGGAATCACCCTCGATCGAATTCCCTATGATGTTAACGTCAAGGTGAACGGAGGAGGAATCACCCTCGAGGTCCACACTTTGAGGAGTTGCGCGACGACGTCGTTATCGGGGGTGGTTTAGGAGGAATCACCCTCGCTTACCATGACCGAATAACTAACCTACAAGGTTATCATCAGAAGTGCTGACGAGGTATCACCCTCGGCACTCGATAGTAACCCAGCAGTGTCGGCAACTAAGGGGGATGTGACGTGCGGTGTCGGGGCCTGGTCTTCAATCCCGTTGCACGGGTCTTCTGATCATCCAGCGGGGCAGTCGGGATAAAGTGGGGGTCTCTGATGGTCTCTACCCAACCTATTCTAAGCAGTTTAGGATAACAGGTAAGTATCAAAAAGCAGGTTACAAGTAAATAGGCTATGCTGCAGATATAGGATACAGTAACAGCAGCAGATTCTAATGCAAGCATAAGAGAGAAGAGAGTGGGCGATATCGGAATGCTCAAAAAGGGGGTGCTTGCTTGCAAGCTCTGGGGCAAGTGGCTGGTCGTCGGGGATGTAGTCGTTCTCCGGAGCGGCGTCTGCCTCAGGAGCTACGTCAACGTTGGGGTCTAATCGAGAGAGAAAAGGGGGAGGAAACAGGTAAACATAATGCAATCAAATGCAACATCAGGCATGCTACGCCTAGTATGCAGTGCAGGGTAGCCTAAAGATGCATCTAGGTCATTTTAATTATTTAAGGAATTAAGTTGGATTTATTTTCCGGTGATTATGAACTATTCATCTACCGGAATCGGGCTAATAGTTAAGGGTTCTCCTATGTAGGAGGTTCCGACATGGAAACAGACGACACGATCAGATTCGTCTCGTCGTTCAGAGCAACTTTCATGTTTTAAGTTTTTTGATCTGAGCTACGGTTTAAAAGTTATTAATTTTCAAAGTTTAAATGATTTTTTGGAATTATTTTTATTTAGAGAAATGATTTATGACATCAGCATGATGCCATGCTGACATCAGCAGGTCAACAGCGGCTGACCAGGTCAAACCTGACATGTGGGTCCAGTGGGACCCACATGTCAGTCTCTGTGACTAATTAGATTTTAGTTAAAACTAATCAGAGTGTTAATTAGCATCTGGCCCCACATGTCATAGGCTAATTACCATATTTAGTTTATTTTTATTTACAAAATGTTTTAGTTAATTAACAGGGCGGTGGGGCCCGCGTGTTAGTGACACTGGGTTGCCCAGTCAGCAGTTGACTGGGTCAACCCAGTCAACTTGGGCCCCAGGGCCCATGGTTAGTGGCTCAGGGGCGGGGCCCACCGAGCCACGTCGGCGGCCGGCGCCGGACCGTCGCCGGCGAGGCAAAACGCGGCAGCGCGGCTTGGGAGAGCGTCGGGATTCGCCGTCCGGCGACCAAAATGACCGCGGCTGGTCCCGTTCGAACGAGAAGAGAGTGACGCGTCGTTTGGTGGTGTTTGCGTGGCCGGAGGTGGCCGGTAACGAGTGCGGCGAGCTCGTCGGCGGACGGCCGGACTCGGGCGATCAACGCAACAGCAACGGCAGCGTGCAAAACGCGATCTAAAGAGCGTGGGAGGTGCTACGCGATGCGGCGAGCGCACCAGGCACTAGCCCGTGACCCTTTGGTCATCGGAGCGTCGTCGGCGACGAGCTCCGTGGCGACGGGCTCGAGCTCACGTGGAGCAGTGACTACGGGCGCGCCAGCGGCCAGGAGAGCGAGGGAAGAGGACGAGGGGCTCACCTAGCGGCACACACGGTGGCCCTTGGAGGATTAGTAGCAGCAGAGGGCGTCACCGGGGACAGAGAAGATCGGCGGCTGCCGGGGAAAGGGGCGGAGGAGGTGCGGTGCTTCAGAGCCTCCCAGCTCCAGCGAAGGCCACCAGATGACGAGGCGGTCTCCGGCGGACCTCCCTGGCACCACGGATGGCGGAGCAGGCGCCGGTGGCCACGGCAAGCAGCGGGGTGCGGCGGCGATGGCGCTCGGGCGTCGGATCTGGACGAGGAGAGGAGGCGAAGCGAGCGAGGGAGAGAGGGAGGAATGGCGGAGGAGGCCAGGGGGCTGCATCGGCTCGTCCTTATCCCCTCCACCTCCCTGTTTCGTCGGTGGGCGCCGGCGTGTTGGCGCGTGCGCGCTCGGCCATGGAGGGGACGACAGCGCGAAGGAGAGAGAGAGAGAGGTTGGGCCAGGTGGGCCGGTGATCGGGGCACTGTGCACTAAGGCCCAGTGCACAGTGCCTCGTTTTATTTTTCTGTTTCCGTTTTCATTTTTCTTTATTCTTTTCTGTTTTGAAATAGCTAGGCCATTTTTGCACTTTTGTAAAATGTGAGACTTGGCCCAAATATTACAATGCAGTATTACCTTTCACCAAAAATTGGTTTGGGCAAAGTTGGGTTTCATTTGAATTTGATTTTAATATAAATGGATTAAATAATTCTGTTTTAGTGTTGTTTCATATTGTTGGAGTCATTTAACTAGTTCCAATTCCATTGTTTATATTTTTATGACTGCTTCTGGAATATTTGCTATTAAGTGAACATTTTTTCAACAGTGTTTGAGCAAATTTATTTTGCACTTTTGAATTTAGGTGATTTCCATAATAGAATTTGAATTGATTTGGTTAACCACTATGACTAAGCACTGCAAATGATATGACTTGGCATTATTAGCAGCTGATAACAGTGGTAGTTACACAGGGGTGTTACACCCTCGGCGACCCTCGACCCTCTACCCTAGTTTACGACCCTCGACCACTCGGCGATCCAAGACCCTCTACCCTAGTTCCCGACCCTCGACCCCTCGGTGTTCCTCGACCCTCTACCCTAGTTCCCGACCCTCGACCCCTCGGCGTTCCTCGACCCTCGACCCCTCGACGACCCTCGACCCTTGGTGACCCCTCGACCCCTGACGACCCTCGACCCTCGACCCACCTCGGCGACCCTCGACCCTCTACCCTAGTTCCCACCCTCGACCCCTCGGCGTTCTCGACCCTCTACCCTAGTTCCCGACCCTCGACCCCTCCTTTCCTCGACCCTCGACCCCTCGACGTCCCTCGACCCTCGAACCTTCGGCGACCCTTGACCCCTCGGTGACCCCTCGACCCCTGGACGACCCTCGACCCCATCGGCGACCCTCGACCCTCTACCCTAGTTCACACGACTCGATTGCTCAGCGATCCACGCACCTCTACCCTAGTTCCCGACCCTCGACCCTCGGGCGTTCCTCGACCACTCGACCCCTCACGTTCCTCGACCCTCTACCCTAGTTCCCGACCCTCGACCCTCGACCCTCGACCCTAGCTCCTGACCCTCGACCGCTCGGCATCCTCGACACCCTCGTTCCCGATAAAAATTAAGAAGAAGAAGAAAACAAAGAGGAGAAGAAGAAAAAAAAAGAGAGAAGGAGTAATAGAGGGAGAGAAAAAATAGAATATATATTAATCTTTCTTCTTCTCCTCTATTCCTTCTTCTTCTCCTCTTTTTTTTCTTCTTCTTCATCTTCTTATTTTTTTCTCCTCTTCTCTCTCCTCTCTTTTCTCTTCTTCTGCTTATTTTTTTTCTCCTCTTCTTCTCTTTTTCTCTCCTTCCTTTTCCTCTCCTTCTTTTCTTCCCTTCTTCCTCTTTTCCATACATATAAAAGTTTAAAAAATACATACATACATACATATAAAAGAAAGCATATATATAATAACAAAAAACATATATAAAAAAATAGCAACGCGGCGGCGGCGACGGTGCTCACAGAGGGGCGTCGGGGGCAGGCAGGGCGGCCGGGCGGCGCGGGGCTGGCGTCGGCGTCGAGCCGGGGCGGTGTGTCGGCGTCGGGCGAGGGAGGCGGGGCGGCGTCGGGGCGGGCGACGTCGGGCCGGGGCGGCGTGTCGGCGTTGGGGCGGCAGGGTGGGCGGGGCGGCGTCGGCGGCGGGGGGCGGCAGGGGCGGCCTGACGGCGTCGGCGACGATGGCGAGGTGGGAGCAGCCTGACGGCGATTGGGGCAGGGGCGGCAACGACGAGGAGAAAGTGATTTTGGAGAAACTGCTAAGTTTTTCTTATATACACAAACATTGGTCCCGGTTCGTGGCACAAACCGGGACCAATGCCCCCCTTTGGTCCCGGTTCGTGCCACCACCGGTAACCAAAAGGTCTCTTTTCAGCAACCCAAAGGGCGGGAAACAGACACCTTTGGTCCCGGTTGGTGGCACGAACCGGGACCAAAGGGGGGCATTGGTCCCGGTTGGTGGCGTCCCGGTTGGTGCTACCAACCGGGACCAACGGCCTTGCGCTGGCGCGCTGCGGTGGGATGTTTAGTCCCACCTTGCTAGTTGAGAGAGCTCGAGAGTGGTTTATAAGCGCTGCTATGCCCACCCTCTCGAGCTCCTCTCAACTGCAGGCTTTCGGGCCTACTCTATTAATCCTTGCCCGTGGGCCTACTGGGCCTGCTGCGGGCCTGAATCCTGGCCCATGGTTGGGTTTCTAGTCATATTCAGGCCGTGGTGGCCCTGTAGGTGGCATTTTTTTATTTTTGTTTTCTTTTTTGCTTTATTTATTTTATTTTGTTTCTACTTACAACAAAATACTTACTGTTTTTCAGTGATTCTTTTTGCTTTTAGGTAATAAAAATTATAAACTTGCTGTTAGTGCCATTAGTTTTTCAATTTGAATTCTTTGAAATTTGTATGAATCACTAGTTTGTGATTAACTTTACTATAAAAATAGATTTTGAAGTGATTCTTTTTCCTGCTATTTAATATTAGTGTGTTTTATCATTATATTAAAAAACAGTTTTTGTTATTTTAGTTTCTAACAAAAACAGTTTATATAATTTTAGTTTCAATAATACTAGAGGTTTATAAAAGCTTTTTAGTTGATCCTTTTGCTATTAGAGTTTCATTAAAGTTTTCTAGTTCATTCTTTTTTCTATTAGAGTTTCATTAAAGTTTTCTAGTTCATTCTTTTAGTTTATTATTTTTGCTATTACAGTTTCATAAAAGTTTTCCAGTTCATTTTTTTTATATTAGTCATTCTTTGAGTTAAATGACCCTGAAATTGAAAAGCACTTCAATGAACTCGAAGAGGTTGAAAATTGGCATGGTATCATCATTTCACCCACATAGCATGTGCTAAAAGTTGAGAGGGTTACGGCAAAAACTGGATGCACTTCGTGTACAAAATGGACAATCTCTTTCGAAGTATCAGGGTTTCGGACGAAAACTCACTGTTACAAAGGGATTTCATTTTTTTGAACTTATTTGAACTCCAGACTTTTGTGTGTTCAAATGAACCATTCAAAGCCACTCATCAATTTCACCTTTCTGACTTCATCTGTTATTTTCATGCATTTACTGATTTTTTTAGCTAAATGACCCTGAAATTGAAAAGCACTTCAAATGAACTCGAAGAGGTTGAAAATTGGCATGATATCATCATTTCACCCACATAGCATGTGCTTAAAAAGTTGAGAGGGTTCGGCAAAAACTGGATGCACTTCGTGTACAAAATGGACAATCTCTTCGAAGTATCAGGGTTCGGACGAAAACTCATCTGTTACAAAAGGGATTTATTTTTTGAACTTATTTGAACTCAGACTTTTTGTGTGTTCAAAATGAACCATTCAAAGCCACATCATCAATTTTCAACCCTTTCTGACTTCATCTGTTATTTTCATGCATTTACTGATTTTTTTGAGTTAAATGACCCTGAAATTGAAAAGCACTTCAGATGAACTCTGAAGAGGTTGAAAATTGGCATGGTATCATCATTTCACCCACATAGCATGTGCTAAAAAGTTGAGAGGGTTACGACAAAAACTGGATGCACTTCGTGTACAAAATGGACAATCTCTTTCGAAGTATCAGGGTTTCGGACGAAAACTCATCTGTTACAAAGGGATTTTATTTTTTTGAACTTATTTGAACTCTAGACTTTTTGTGTGTTCAAAATGAACCATTCAAAGCCACTTCATCAATTTTCAACCCTTTCTGACTTCATCTGTTATTTTTCATGCATTTACTGATTTTTTTTAGCTAAATGACCCTGAAATTGAAAAGCACTTCAAATGAACTCGAAGAGGTTGAAAATTGGCATGATATCATCATTTCACCCACATAGCATGTGCTAAAAAGTTGAGGAGGTTACGGCAAAAACGGATGCACTTCGTGTACAAAATGGACAATCTCTCGAAGTATCAGGGTTTCGGACGAAAACTCATCTGTTACAAAGGGATTTTATTTTTGAACTTATTTGAACTCCAGATTTTTGTGTGTTCAAAATGAACCATTCAAAGCCACATCATCAATTTTCAACCCTTTCTGACTTCATCTGTTATTTTTCATGCATTTACTGATTTTTTGAGCTAAACCCTGAAATTGAAAAGCACTTCAAATGAACTCCGAAGAGGTTGAAAATTGGCATGATATCATCATTTCACCCACATAGCAGTGTGCTAAAAAGTTGAGAGGTTTACGGCAAAAACTGGATGCACTTCGTGTCAAAAATGGACAATCCTTTTCGAAGTATACAGGGTTTCGACGAAAACTCATCTGTTACAAAGGGATTATTTTTTGAACTTATTTGAACTCCAGACTTTGTCTGGTTCAAAATGAACCATTCAAAGCCACATCATCAATTTTCAACCCTTTCTGACTTCATCTGTTATTTTTCATGCATTTACTGATTTTTTTGAGCTAAATGACCCTGAAATTGAAAAGCACTTCAAATGAACTCCGAAGAGGTTGAAAATTGGCATGATATCATCATTTCACCCACATAGCATGTGCTAAAAAGTTGAGAGGGTTACGGCAAAAACTGGATGCACTTCGTGTACAAAATGGACAATCACTTTCGAAGTATGAGGGTTTCGGACGAAAACTCATCTGTTACAAAGGGATTTCATTTTTTTGAACTTCTTTGAACTCCAGACTTTTTGTGTGTTCAAAATGAACCATTCAAAGCCACATCATCAATTTTCAACCCTTTCTGACTTCATCTGTTATTTTTCATGCATTTACTGATTTTTTGAGCAAATGACCTGAAATTGAAAAGCACTTCAAAGAACTCCGAAGAGGTTGAAAATTGGCATGAATCATCATTCACCCCACATAGCATGTGCTAAAAGTTGAGAGGGTTACGGCAAAAACTGGATGCACTTCGTGTACAAAATGGACAATCTCTTTCGAAGTATCAGGGTTTCGGACGAAAACTCATTGTTAAAAAGGGATTTCATTTTTTGAACTTATTGAACTCCGACTTTTTGTGTGCTCAAAATGAACCATTCAAAGCCACATCATCAATTTTCAACCCTTTCTGACTTCATCTGTTATTTTTCATGCATTTACTGATTTTTTTGAGCTAAATGACCCTGAAATTGAAAAGCACTTCAAATGAACTCTGAAGAGGTTGAAAATTGGCATGATATCATCATTTCACCCACATAGCATGTGCTAAAAAGTTGAGAGGGTTATGGCAAAAACTGGATGCACTTCGTGTACAAAATGGACAATCACTTTCGAAGTATCAGGGTTTCGGACGAAAACTCATCTGTTACAAAGGGATTACATTTTTCACTTTTTCTGTTACAAATGGACAATCTTTTTCAATGCCACATCATCCATTTTCAACCCTTTCTGACTTCATCTGTCTTCACTTTTTCTTCGCTTGTGTCCTTTGCTTATTGCGCCGTAACCATGGATATTCTTCATCGCTTAACAGGGTGCTTGGGTCAGCCTTGACTTTGAAGGGAGGAATTTCATGAAACTTTTCATAATCTTCAGACATGTCTGTCTTACCCTCCACTCCCACGATGTCTCTTTTCCCTGAAAGAACTATGTGGCGCTTTGGCTCATCGTATGATGTATTCGCTTCCTTATCTTTTCTTTTTCTCGGTTTGGTAGACATGTCCTTCACATAGAAAACCTGCGCCACATCATTGGCTAGGACGAATGGTTCGTCTGTGTACCCAAGATTGTTCAGATCCACTGTTGTCATTCCGTAATGTGGCTCTACCTGTACCCCGCCTCCTGACAGATTGACCCATTTGCACTTAAACAAAGGGACCTTAAAATCATGTCCGTAGTCAAGTTCCCATATGTCCACTATGTAACCATAATATGTGTCCTTTCCCCTCTTGGTTGCTGCATCAAAGCGGACACCGCTGTTTTGGTTGGTGCTCTTTTGATCTTGGGCGATCGTGTAAAATGTATTCCCATTAATCTCGTATCCTTTGTAAGTCAATACAGTCGAAGATGGTCCCCTGGACAACGAGTACAGCTCATCAGAAAGAGTGTTGTCACCTCTGAGACGTGTTTCCAACCAACTGCCGAAAGTCCTGATGTGTTCACATGTAATCCAGTCGTCACACTGCTCCGGGTGTTTGGAGCGCAGAATGTTCTTGTGTTCATCGACATATGGGGTCACCAAGGTAGAGTTCTGTAGAACTGTGTAGTGTGCTTGAGACCAAGAATGCCCGTCCCTGCATATTATTGAGTCCCCTCCTAGCGTGCCTTTTCCAATCAGTCTCCCCTCATACCGCGATTGAGGGAGACCAATCTTCTTAAGGTCAGGAATGAAGTCAACACAAAACCCAATGACATCCTCTGTTTGATGGCTCATGGAGATGCTTTCTTCTGTCCTAGCGCGGTTACGGACATATTTCTTTAGGACTCCCATGAACCTCTCAAAGGGAAATATATTGTGTAGAAATACGAGGCCCAGAACGACAATCTCGTCGACTAGATGAACTAGGACGTGCGTCATGATATTGAAGAAGGATGGTGGGAACACCAGCTCAAAACTGACAAGACATTGCACCACATCACTCCTTAGCCTTGGTATGATTTCTGGATCGATCACCTTCTGAGAGATTGCATTGAGGAATGCACATAGCTTCACAATGGCTAATCAAACGTTTTCCGGTAGAAGTCCCCTCAATGCAACCGGAAGCAGTTGCGTCATAATCACGTGACGGTCATGAGACTTTAGGTTCTGAAACCTTTTCTCTGCCATATTTATTATTCCCTTTATATTCGATGAGAAGCCAGACGGTACCTTCATACTGAGCAGGCATTCAAAGAAGATTTCATTCTCTTCTTTGGTAAGCGCGTAGCTGGCAGGACCTTCATACTGCTTTGGAGGCATGCCGTCTTTTTCGTGCCAACGTTGCAGGTCCTCCCGTGCCTCCGGTGTATCTTTTGTCTTTCTATACACGCCCAAGAAGCCTAGCAGGTTCACGCAAAGATTCTTCGTCACGTGCATCACGTCGATTGAAGAGCGGACCTCTAGGTCTTTCCAGTAGGTTAGGTCCCAAAATATAGATTTCTTCTTCCACATGGGTGCGCGTCCCTCAGCGTCATTCGGAACAGATAGTCCGCCGGGACCCTTTCTAAAGATTACGTGTAAATCATTGACCATAGCAAGTACGTGATCACCGGTACGCATGGCGGGCTTCTTCCAGTGATCTGCCTCGCCTTTTAAATGCTTGCCTTTCTTTCGACATTGATGGTTGGTCGGAAGAAATCGACGATGCCTCAGGTACACATTCTTCCTGCATTTGTCCAGGTTTATACTTTCGGTGTCAGCTAAACAGTGCGTGCATGCGTGGTATCCCTTGTTTGTCTGTCCTGAAAGGTTACTGAGAGCAGGCCAATCACTCAAAATTATGCACGCCTTTAATGTACTCGGAGGTGCGTCTGTCACCGTACATCCATTGCCGATTCATCTGCATGCATTATATATAATTAAGTGTATCAAAAACCATTACAAAACATCATGAATAGATAAGTGACCAAATTAATAGAAGTTCATCATCACATTAAAACCAAAGTACATATATAGTTCTCATTGAACAACATATAGCTCTCCAGAGCATCTAATTAAACCATACATTGAAACTATGTAAAACATTTCAATGCAACAACAAATGCGATTATAATCGCAACCAAGGTAACAATTGATCCAACGGCATAATGATACCAAGCCTCGGTATGAATGGCATATTTTCTATACTTTCTAATCTTGAAGCGCATTGCATCCATCTTGATCTTGTGATCATCGACGATATCCGCAACATGCAACTCCAATATCATCTTCTCCTCCTCAATTTTTTTCAATTTTTGCTTCAAGTAATTGTTTTCTTCTTCAACTAAATTTAACCTCTCGACAATAGGGTCAGTTGGAATTTCCGGTTCACATACCTCCTAGATAAAAAAATCTATGTCACGTTGGTCGGCATAATTGTCATAAACAATAAATGAACCAAATAGTTATAAAATATAATATATACCACATCCGAATCATAGACAGGACGAGGGCCGACGGAGGCGGATACCAAAACCATCGCACTATATAATAACAAACAATAATAAAAGTAAGAAAATTATACAAGTATCTATCTAAATCATACAAGTAAGAGTTTTTCTCTTTTAGAAAGAAGATAAGAACAAGAGGCTCACCACGGTGGTGCCGGCGACGAGATCAGCGCGGGCGATCGACGGCGGTGAAGACGGGGACGGGACGTGACGGACCGCTTAACCTAGACAAATCTTGAGGAAAATGGAGCTTTGAGAGAAGAAAGCTTAAGTAGTGTGGCTCGGGCATTTCATCGAACACCTCATATGCATAGGAGGTGAGCTAGAGCACCACAAAGCCCTCCCCTAGCCGGCCAGAAAAAACAGAGCAGTGGAGTGCTCTGCTTGCGGGCGAGGGGGTATATATAGGCACCTCATTGGTCCCGGTTGGTGGCTGGAACCGGGAGTCCTTTAGTCCCGGTTCCAGCCATGAACCGGGACCAATGGATGTGGGCTAGGAGCGAGGCCCATTGGTCCCGGTTCGTGTCTGGAACCGGGACCAAAGCGTCCAGACGAACCGGGACCAATGCCCCACGAGGCCCGGCCGGCCCCCTAGGCGCACGAACCGGGACGTATGCCCCCATGGGTCCCGGTTCGTTACTGAACCGGGACTAATGGGCTGGCCAGGCCTGAACCAAATCCCTGTTTTCTACTAGTGTTGAGATTTACGAAGTCACCGTAGGCGCCTCGTCGTCGACGGGAACGTCTTCTCCCACTGAATGCGCATCACCGAAAATCCTGAAATAAATCCAAAAATAAATGCGAGCACCAGGATTTGAACCCTGATAGATTGAGAATACCACAGTCCCTCTAACCATCCAACCACAGGTTGGTTCGCCACGTAGCAAATTCTTGATTGGTCACCAACAAGGAATAAAACAGCAATATCTAGCGAAGCAAACTCCTGATTGCCCAAGCAAAACAAAGCGGCACCGCTGTCCCTCAAAATAAGACGGCACCGCTCAGGCAAACGACGCCGATTAGGCCACCGAGGACAGGCACACAGAACGAAGACCAATGGAAACCAAAAAGCACCGGTCGACAGATGAATTCCTGTGCTGCGAATTCAACCATCATTACTGGCCCACACAACACAGAAAACGCTAGAGGAACCAATCAAGTAGATACGCACCGTTCAAAAAAATTTGAACACAAACTTAGAGTCACCAGGGGATTGTACACGGCCATATCCCAATTTATTACACGTGCCATGAACCGGTTTACCGTAGGGTCATTTTCAACCAAGTGGCGAAACGTAGAAGCAAATTCATCCCCAGCTACTGGGGCTTGGGTATGTTTAGCCTTCAAAAGAGGCGATGTACGAATACAGCTGCCGCCGATGTGTTCAGTGGCATGGTGGTCGCGCCGAGCCTGTTGCTGCCGGCCGACACGAACCACCACAAGTACCTTGTGGTGGCCCGGGACGGGCGCCTCATGATCGTGCTCAAGGAGACCACTGGTCGGCGGACGTTGCCGTCGGTGGCGACGAGTGGGAGGAGACGGACGACATTGGCGATGATGCGCTATTCGTTGGAGGTAACAGTTCGCTGTGCGTGTCGACCAAGAAGCACCCGGAGCTGAGGGCGGGCTGTGTCTACTACACCGAGGACGACGGCCAGCATGGCGTCGTCATCTGGGTATTGAGCTTCAAGGATGGAACAGTGGAGAAGGTCGAGGGCCTCGGGGTGCACCGTAGGTGGCCGCTGTTGGAATGGTTCACGCCTTCCAACCCATGATGGTAATAGACATAAGCAATTTTAACATGCTTTCTCTTACCCCATTTGTTCACATGGGAGGTAAAAATATAAAAGTTAATCAAACCCATTACTTAATGGAATCAATGGTCCAGATCTATTTTATACTCTTACCTCTCATATGAAAAGAGAAGGTAAGAGGGAGCATGTTAAAAAACCTCGATAAACATTCCCTTGTGGGGTTTCTGAATCAGGAAAATTCGGCTCGTGCCACTAACAAATTTGGATATTCCATTGCTTCACTGAAACTTCATGAATATGAATTGGTCTGTGTCATTAGCGCTTGCATCAAAATTACTCCCACCGTCCCTAAATACACAGAGTATAAATTGAGTCAAAAAGTCAACGCTTTGTAAGTTTGACCAAGCATATTATATAGAAAATACTGAAGGTAAACAATGCCAAATCAATATCAATATATTCACCATTAGATAAGTGTGTTGATGCAGATTCCCGTAGCTAGGTTATACCTTCGAGCCGCGGGAATTTTTCCCTGGGATCGATCCGTAGATCGAGCACCGAATGTACGGTGCCTCTGTAGGTATTCATGCATATGGAACCACCGATCCGACAGAGTTTCGCTGTCCAGAACTAAGCTATGATGGAGAACTAGAGGTGAAGAAGCAGCCTTGCGGTGTAGGAACAATTTTGTGGAGAGAGAGGGGAGGGGGAGGGGGGGCATCCCTTGCACCAAGAGATGTGTCTATGGAGGGGGGCTCCTCCTCCTCAATAGTGTCCATTGCAATACTCTTGCTAGTCCCCCTTCGATATTGGTGGTTTAGTCACTTAAATTAACTCGGATGGACGGTTCATATTGGTTTACCACCGTTAGATTTATGATCTTACTTAATCAGTAGACAACATATTGGCATATGCCGTGAACCAAACTATGGTTGGATGGTTAGGAGGACAATGGTATCCCCAGCCCACCAGGGTTCAAGTCCTGGTCCTCGCACTTCGTAAAATCTCAAGATGATATGCCGGCTCAGTCTCTCGGAGATGCTCAAATGTAGATTGTGTGTAGTCTCTCGGAGATGCTCAGATGTAGATTGTGTGTGCGTGTGCGCATACATATGAGCGATTGCGTCTGTACTGTGTTAAAAAAAACATATTGGCATGCCAAACATTGGAAACTTCAAGACTTGCCATTTTTTGGTGGCCAAGTAAAATCAATCATGCTCTGGGTCTTTAACATCAATACCTATCTTTAGCAAGAACAACCATATGAAAACTTACCGAAAGCATATTGTCCTTATTACAGTTGGAAAGCACAGTCTGGTGCCTGATCGATGCATGCAGGGTGAGCCAATGGCGGTAGAGTCCCGTAAAAAAAAAGGATTGGTTGTTAGGGTGGGTCATGACCTACAATGTGAAATCGTTAACACACTCGAAGGGGATCCTTTTCCTTGTACTATACTAGTAGTTGCTAGGAAGACAGGACCAAGTTTCATCATACAGGACCAAGTTTCATAATTGTGTTTGGTGCCCGCTATCAGGGTATGTACTCCCTCCGTCCTGAATTACTTGTCATAAAAATAGATGTATCTGAACACATTTTTAGTTTTAAATACATCCATTTCCGCGACAAGTAATTCTGGGTAGGGGGAGCATGTGGGAGCTCTTTCTCTTTGTTTGGTTGACTAAGATCAATTCGAATAGCCACCACTGTACAGGAGCTAGTTCGCATGTTCCTTAATGTTCAAGATGTTAAAATAATGTGTCGAATACTCAGTGTATAGGTTGTGCTATTGCTCGACTTGTAATTAGCGGTAGGTTAGGTGTTTAAGTCGGACATGTGTAACCCGGGACTATATATATAGTCATCGCGGGTACCCAAATAGACTAGACATAAGTTATAGACTAGCTAAGATAGAGATCACGAGAGGGACAGTCTGGGCGTCCGTGGCAGGGGTGACCGAACCGGCCGTGGCGCGGTGGTTGGAGCGCTGTCTTGTGGCCTTGGAGGCTTATCGCAGATTGTATCATGTGATTTGGTACATGGGAAGGTGTTCCCGTAGTCATGTCCCGGGGATGTAGCCATGTTGGTGAACCTCGTTAACAAATCTCTGTGTCATTGCTTGTGCTTGTGTGATTGCTTGTCCTCGACGGGTCGACGGTGGCCTCAAATTATTCTAACACAAGGTATGGTCAATAGAATGAAAGAAACTTGTATCTAGTGTTTTTTTTTTAAATTTCAGTTTTGGAAAAATTACATCGACAACCGAAATCACAGAAATACAACTAGTTTTACTGTTTTTAGTTTGCATTTTGCCCAGAAGGCCGAAACATTCACCTGAAATTCGACGTAATATTTGAAAACTTTGAAAAATACTTTAAGAACATCTGAATTCCTGTGTATTACTGAAATTTCAAAATTATTGTTCAAAAGGTAAATACTTCAATGTCCACTGAAATTACTTAAATTCATCGACGTTTCACATAAAGTGAAAATCAACTAGTCGTATACTTCCACTAGTGATATGCTTCCACTGGCTCTTCCCAACAGATATTGGTCCCCTCAAAACTAAACGATAGATGTTGCTGTAGCAAGTTGTCATGAATACATAATGAATCAGTCTTGAAAGAAACATGTTGAAGATACTAAACAAGTAGGAGACTTGAGCCAAGCATCAATTTATTTCTTCTGCCATCATTCTGTCATGAGCTCGCACCTTACAGACTTAGTACAAAGACACGCACATGTACATATCATAAGAGGGATTATGTCTATCTATTGGACAGTGATGGCTATCTTCATGCCATTCTCACAGTGTAAAGGAGTTTTCACATAACATATGAAGAAGAATCTGCCACTGCTGGTGACCTTAATGTGGTCATTGCCGGAGCGGTAGGTCGGCGATGGGCGAGAGACCGTGCATGCGTTGTAGTCTTCTTCTGAGACCTGCACCACGTTGTGCAAAATTGCCTTGTACTTGAACACTGCATGCATTAGTTATAAACACAAGATTACATATCAGAATTAAAAAATAGCTAATCACTTGATTTAGAGTTCTCACCAAGCACATCGCCGACCTTGATTGGCTTGTCGTCCCCCCAATTGGAGATGCTGAAGAACCATCCGTCCTGGCGACCGACGTTCCATTCCTTGCTGTCGACGATAGTGGTCGCGCAGAAAATAGCCAGAAGCAGCACCAGAAGGGTGGATACCATGGTTCCTCGTGCCATCAGTGGTGTTTCTCTCGACTTGTTCTCACTACCGCAGATCACAAGAACAACAAAATGAAACAGTAGTCGATTCCTCAATTGATTGCTTGTGTTCGGTGAAGGACGTCTCCTTATCATATATATAGGCTTCGTCAGCTAGTAGTATTTTATGAGTATTGTTCCTAATAAGCTATTTCTTAATGTTCTCAAATAAATAGTGATGATAATCTTCCTTTAAATGAGGCGAATCCGATGTGCAACATTAATTTGTAGACTATCAAATCCTATCAATGCAAATGGACGAGGATGCATTTTATTTCCTTCTTGAAGATATAGTGAACATTTTTTTTACATGTGTTAATTGTATGTCAAATATTTACGTATACTAGTAGTATATAATGATATATTTATAGTAACTCAAAATTTGGAATGCAGAAATATTTTCAGTACACAGAGGTTGCTAAGGCCGACACTTGAAACGTGCTAACAAAGGATGGTCGGAAACCATGGTTTGTGATTGTGTACCCAAATCAGTTGACATTGACATAAAAATTCTAATAAATGGAGTTTGAATAACGTGTCGGGTTCATATAAGAATTTTATACTAGGGTAGTTTGGAATATTGGAAATAAAAATATATATTAATTTTATTTCAGATTATTATATGATTTTCCCCTCCTTAGATGGTGAAATATGCCACATAGTTTTACCGTCAACCAGTTGAGCACTTGTAAGGAACAAAATACAGACTCACTCAAGAAAGATCAGTCAACATTTATACCATCCCATCATGTAGCAGTGCTAATGAAGAATAAATTTACATAGGATAGGGCTCGACTATTGCGTACATGGGCTGAAAGCATGAAGTCTATAATGGGCTTGGTCCATTCGTACTATGAACAACTACGGATCCAGACTCTCCGCTGACTTCCACTCTCGAGCAATGAGCAGCGAACTGCCGCCGCCGGCGGCGACTGCGCCAGCGAAACCTCCGTCGATCCCCGCCGCCGCCACGACCACCACCACCACCACCCTCGCCACCGCCGCCGACGGAACCACAACCATATCCTCGCTCGGCCAAGACCAGCTGCTCGAGATCTTCCTCCGGCTGCCCAACCTGCCGGCCCTCGTCCGCGCCGCGCTCACCTGCCGCTCCTGGCTCGGCGCCGTCCGCTCCTCCCGGCCCTTCCGCCGCCTCTTCCGCGCTCTCCACCCGGCTCCCCCCCTCGGGATCTTCCTCGAGGTGGACGTCAGCGCCGCCCCCTCCTTCGCCCCCCTGCGCCGCTCAGATCCGGACGTCACCGCCGCCCTCCGCCGCGGCGACTTCTTCCTGACCTCCCTCCCTCCGGGCGACGTCGCGCCCATGGGCTGGACCGTCAGGGACTGCCGCCACGGGTACATCCTCATGTGGAACTCGCGCTGGGCCGTGGCCGCGGTGAACCCTATGACCTGGGCTGTGGACACCATCCCGGTGCCCGACGATGTCGCGGACGGGAGCCTCAGCGATTTCTCCTTCATCGGCCTCCACCTGCTGTCTTCCGAGGAGAGCTCCAGGTCGTTCGGCGTGGTCTGCATCTGCGCCGACGTGTCTAGGGTTCGCGCCGCCGTCTTCTCGCCGGGGACGAGGGATTGGGTCATCCACCCGTGGGTGGAAATCGGCGGTGAGTACGGCCTAAAGCACGGTGCTGGCACGCTGGTGGATGGCTCCGTTTACTGGCCTTTCTATGAGAAAAGACGTGTAATTAGGATAAACACAGCCACCATGGATGTCTCCTCTCTGGATCTACCCTCGCGGGTAATTGATCACGGGCAGGCCGATTTCATCGTTGGGGACACCAAGGACGGAGAGCTCTGCATGCTATATGCATCTGATGATTTTCACCTCCATGTTTTTACCCGTGGTGTGGACGGTGATGGAATTGGGATTTGGGTGCCACAGCTCATACTCTCTTTGAGCGCAGAGATTGAGCGGACGACTGGGGAATCGGAGGGCACACTCAGAGTTGTGCAAGCTAGGTCTGGATGTGTATACTTGCACATGTCATGCATAACCCCTGCTGGCACAGAACGCAGCTGGTTATTCTACCATTCATTGGGGACCAAGGAGATTGAGTTACTAATCAATGGGGCATTTGATGACTGTGCCTATCCGTATATTATGGCCTGGCCTCCTTGTTTGATTGGTGATGATGGGTCCACTTGGCATGAAGTTGAAGGTCCTCACTGAAATCTGCTGTTTTGGGTATGAGTTTACAATTATTAATTACTTTGTTGATGCAAAATAGATATCTAGTTGGCATCAAAATCCGGAAGATAGTGCCTTTGTATCTGAAGTGGTGGTTATGCTCATAGAAACCTTTAGATGCTTTAAAACCATTGCTACAAATCTGGAGCTAATGAATATTTTGGTAGATTGGATTTTCATCTGTTGCAGCTTTCAATGGAATACTGTTATGGTATCTTTGCTGCTAAGTCCCATTGCTTAATTTGTGTCTACCGTTTGTTTCTGTATTCGTCATTACAGAGAGAAAAACACAGGACTGCTAGTTCTGGGAAGTAATCATAATAAACTCTCAATGAAATGAACTTTCAGACATGCATCTGTGATTCTAACAAGAATCCCTTCATACACTTCTTGTTCTTTTTACGATACAATCTCTTCATCTTTTAGGTTGCAAACTTGCTTGTCTTTCAACCTTTGTTGTTCTTTGCTGCGCTCACAGCTAATAATATAAATCAACTTTTAAGTGCGTAATTATTTTTTAGTATGTTCCTGACCTAACTTTAATGGTGATGTAGTTACTTGCTATTACATGTTATACTTGTATTTCAGTTCACGATGTTAGGCAGTTGGTCCCTCGCTTGACTGGACATCGACGAGTTTAAAAAAAATAGTTATTTGCATTCTTTCTGCATCTGGTGTAGCTCGGCGGTACTGTTTTGCTCTATATTACCTGCAATTTATGTCCAGTTTTTGAAATTGTCGTATAAGATCACCTTGTTGCAAGAAAGCTGAATTTGAAAATGTCAAGTGTCAACTATGTTCCAGTTTCTTCAGAGCATAAGCTCACCTTATTGCAACTTGCAAGAAAGTTGTGTTTTTCAATTGTTTTTTTAGAAGAGTAGAATTGCACAAGTTGCGTCCTAAAGCATAACACCAAAGGGTAGAATTTGCACAAGGTTAACATGCCGCTTTGATGGAGACTAACACACTGCTTTTGTGACAGCAACAGCAGCAGCAGGGTTGTCGTGCTCAGTGTCGAACGCATTTATGTTGACTGATTATGGAAGTTGGGAATCAAATAATGCATTTGATTTGATTGGTTTGTAGAAAGAATGTATTGCCAGATTGTCTCAGGTATTGAGTGGTCAATGCTTAGAATGATATAGTGAGCCTGCTGCTTTGCCAAATATCATGAATCGTGTAATCTACTGTCGTTTCAGAACATTCAGTTATATAGTGAGTTCAAGCTTCAGTATGTTGTTTTCAAATACAACATTTTTTGGCAAAGATTTCAGAATGGGTACACAGACGGGTTCAGGGGAATAGTGATTTCAATAAACTCGCAGAGATGTGAATTTGAGGGAATTCTCAACTGTGAATCTGTGTGATATTCAGATATGTTGAAATTATTGGCGTGATGCTGGAGTTTAATGAGTTTTATGGAAGTTTGCATTTTTTTCCCATCTGCTGCATACTTTGTGTGGAACACTGCTATGTTGCATTTGCTGCTATGGCTCATTGAATCTTTGAACATTGATGTGTGCTTTTAACAAGAATCTTTGGACATGCATGTGTCTTGAGCTTAGTACAAATTAGTACTAGAGCTAGTACAAAGTTGAGACACTTATTTTGGGACGGAGGAAGTGTAGGGGAACGCAGCAGAAAACAAAAATTTTTCGACCTACGCACCAGCCCAGGAACACTATGGAGACTGCATACAAGGTTTGATCATTTTCGTTACCGACTCGTAGCGCAGCGGAAGTAGAGTCGATGACGATCGGCGGTGCAGATCCCCGCAGCTAGGATTTACAACCTCCCAACCGCAAGTATGTATACCCTCGTCTTCCCTTCTGACAGCCCTCCGGGAGGCGGTCAAACAGTCCCTCGGACGGTGTCGCGGACAGCCCTTCGGGAGGACCTTCGAAACTCGAACGGTCACTCGGACAGCCCTTCGGGAGGACTCACAGAACTTGGACCGTCACTTGGACAGCCCTTCGGGAGGCACTCACGAACAGCCCCTCGGGCACTAAGATCGAAACTACGACCTCTCTACAGAGTTGCACATATACGGTGTCATCTATCCGGCAGGGCTTCGCCGTCCAGAACTAGTTCCCATCGGAACCCAGACAGCCTTTCGGCTCTGCAAAACTATTTTGCGGGGAGGGAGAGAGAAGCCAGATCATGCAATGGCACTTGTATGTGAGAAGGAGTGAGTGTGGAGGGCTGCCTCTCCACCTCTATTTATAGGAAATCCCAAGGGGTAGGGTGGTTTTACAAGAAAACCCAAAAGCACATGAATGAAGTCCTTCCACAAGGACCCAAATGTGAAACCAAGGCACAAGAGGGGGCTCCAAGGAGGAGCCCCCATGTGGCCGGCCACACCTAGGAGGGGCCCCCCAAGGGAGCCTCATCCATCCATGTCACCCCCAAAAAATATCTTGGGAC
Organism: Thinopyrum elongatum; assembly: GCA_011799875.1. Taxonomy (NCBI): domain Eukaryota; kingdom Viridiplantae; phylum Streptophyta; class Magnoliopsida; order Poales; family Poaceae; genus Thinopyrum; species Thinopyrum elongatum. Next base: position 43,606,427 of record CM022298.1, on the reverse strand, counting down.
AAAACCCAAAATAATGGCTTTCCAAAAAGTAACCCAAAAAGCACTTTCACTATTCATGATGACATTTTTCAGCGTCCGTTCGAACTAAAAATATTTATGTGGGCTTAGAACATTTCCAGTACCCACTAAAATAATTTTCAATGCGTTTTAGAACAATTCCAGTTTAGTGATTTCATCTGCGAAAAGCATCTGAAGCGGTTCCGGCAGCTCCGGAACATTTCCTGTTTTTATCTCAGAAAATTCCCAGAAGTTTCCAGAATGATTCTGGCACCCTCCAAGAATTATCAGGCATGTGCCGAAACCAATTTGACTTAATGGAATACCCCGAAACAACTTTTCAGTTTCACCGAAACTCATCCGGTGTTCTCTCTGCGGAACTTTTCCGCTGTCCGAAACTTTTTCGGTGTCCGAAACTTTTTCGGTGATTTTCTCTCAGACTCCCTGTCTAGTATTCAGCAGATAGATGACCCTTAAGCGTGTGACCCTATAGGTTCGGTGAAGTATAGACATGACACGGAACCCCTTCCGATCAATGATCAACATCGGAGCCGTGGACACCCATATTGACCCCTATACCCACACGAATGAATATTCGAGTGAACCTCCAGTTGCCGTGTGCTATTCCTGTTGCTTCGCGATATGTTACAAATACCCGAGGTGAGACATGTTGGCATTCCCGTGGATCAACAACTTGTCTACTATGCTAGTTACCTCGTTACTGGTATTGTTCTCTTTTCTCATTACCGTGTTCCGGCATCCCCGTGATCAAATCACAAAGTGTCTGGCCAGACGATGATGGATACCATAACACCGAGAGGGCCCAGAGATATCTCTTCATCGTCGGAGGAGCAAATCCCAATCTTGAGCTATCAAGTTACTTGACATACTTTCCCATGAACCCGTAAGCCACCGTAATAGCCATCCAGTTACGGATGACGTTTAACAAACCCCAAAGTTCATGAATCAAGCACGAAGAAACTCGATACTCTCATGGTCTGAGGAATCATGCAAACATTAACCATCTCTGTGTTATTAACCATTAACTTGTGACGAATGAATCTCATAGCATAACATCAATCGGGTCGATTCAACACAAATGTTCTTCTAACATTGTGCCCTCAAAGCTGCTGGCATAGACATGCCCATGATTGGGAAAACATAATCATCATGCAACACTTGAGCTAGTCTTAGAGGCATGACTAGGAATACTTTTTACCGTTTATTATTCCACACGTGCACATGGGTTTTCCCCAGAGCCTTTATGGATATACGGGCTCGGGAACCACAGCAGTTATAGCATGGAACATAAACATAATTATGAGCAAGGAGATAAATAATAACATTTATTATTGCCTCTAGGGCATATCTCCTACAGACTCCCACTTGCGCTAGAGTCAATAATCTAGTTAATGTTAATGCACTTTACACCTATGGCACATTGGTGTAAAATATGCTTCGCATGTGGTATAGCCTGATGTCCAACGGATCTGACGACTTCAGATCCGTGTGTATCTTTGCATATCCTCGCGTTTTCACGCTTTCACAAAATTCGTATTTTGTGTACACCTTGCTTTGTATATGTGTGAATCATTGGTCGAAACCTGATTCCTCAGACTGAGCTATGGAGCAACTATCTGCAATAGTGTCCCATTGACCAAGCCTTCTTGGAACCATACTAAGTTCATGAATGAACTATATGATTCAACAACTTCTTTGTCGCTTCTAAAGCGTCAACATACTTAGCCTTTGTTATAGAATTCGCCTCAGTATCTTGTTTGGAACAATTTCCAACTACCGTGCCACCATATTGTGTATTGCACAAAACCCTTAACTTTAATCGAAAATCGCTTGGAGCATGGATAAAGACTGTATCGATGTAACCTTTTACAACGAACTCTTCATGATCTCCGCTTGCGAGAAAACATGTCATCAGTGCTACTATAGTACTCAATGACCCTTTTTCACTGTTGTCCCATGATCAGTACTTGTGATCACTTTGGTATCTATACTCGCAACAACTTTGGAGTATTGGACATATCTGGTTGTTTTTACATACCATGGAATACATGATTAATCCAAACATGAAGGTGTGTGGAATCTCCATCATGTATTTTGCTCATCAGTGTTTTTGGGACACCGAGTCTTGCAAAAACTCTTTCCATGTGACTTTGACAAGAATCACTCCTTGGCGTTTTAAATGCTAAAAAGTGTTAGCATCTTGTCAATATGTATTCATTGCTTAGCCTTATTAGGCAAATCTATCTCCATAGATCATTATGCCTAATATTGAGGCCATTTAGCCCAAGCACTTCATTGAAAAACTATTTTCAAATGAAGTCCTAATTCGTGTCAAGAAATTTATTTCCAATTAACAATGTGTCAAGCACACAACGTTCTTAGAAATATTATTATGCTCCCACTTACTTTCTTGAATCACAAGCATCTTCGTTACCCATTGATGAAGTCAAAACCCTTTTGACCAATCCATCAAAACACGAAGATTCCAACTCCATTTTGCTCTCTTCTGTCCATTGCTGGAACTCTGAAGTTTGCATACTTACTAGCATCCTCTGGAATGACAAAATACCTTGGACTGTAGCACATGCAAGTCCTTGGTTTTATTTCCATCAGATGGAAATCTTTTTGTCATCCATGTTTCATATCTCATGATTGAAATATGTATCAATTACTAGTTCAACCCGAACCGACTTTAAGCTTCGCTATGATGAAACAACCTCATCATAGTCAACTCCTTGAACTTGTTATTGCTACAAGTCGAGCTTTAGGGATAAAACATTTTATCCACATCAGTTTATAGTTCCATAAAAGTTCGTTTAGACTCTAAGTCTTCCGAAGGGATCATCAAGATATGATCTTGAATCATTTATATGGAAACTATCTCGGATTATATTGGCATTTAGCCAATCCCGGAGTCAGGGCCCATCAACGCTTCCTTGTGTATCGTAGGTATACTGTTGTCTAACAACAATATCTCGTCTGCGCACCTGAGAGGTTTGCATGAGCCTTGCCTACGTGGTTCAGCTGCAAGTTCGACCGAAGTCCATACATTTTATTGTAGAGACTTCCGTATCAGTCGCAGTAGGAAACTCTGGAATTACTTCCAAGGTCTCTTTTCTTTGATCTGATGATGAAGATACTGTTATCTTGTCGAGTTGCATTGTTCTCCCACTCACCTTTTTGAAAGAACCATTTTCTTCAAAAAGCATACCATTCTTTGTGGCAAACCTATTTGCCTCGGTATAGTGAGGGAGGAATACCCAATTACTTGGGATAACCTACAAAGTAGCACTTATCTGATTTGGAATAGGTTTGTAACCTTTTACACAAGCCCCATATTCCAAATGTTAAGAAAAGATATAACATGGTTGGGCGTACCATACCATGGTGTCATTTCAACAGACCCGATGGAGCTCTTTTCAGTGTAAAAGCCGCAGTCTCTAAAGCATCACTCTTTAAAAGGGATAATGGCAAATTTATTTATGTCATCTTTGATCTTACCATGTCATAAATGGTTCGATTACATTTTCCCGGACTTTCCACTTGCAGTGGTGTTCCGGGAGGTGCAAGTTATGAAACCCCTTTCACAACTCATCAGACATTCGCTAAACTTGTAACTCAAATATTCTTTTCTGCAATCGAATTGTAGAAACATAATCTTCTTGTTACAATAACTTCTACTTCATATTTGAAAACCTTTTGAATGAATTCAAAAGATCCAGACTTACGTCTCATCAAGTAAATATCCACATATCTACTTGAGTCATTTCTGAAGATAGATAAATCCACTGCAACAATATTTATTGAACTACATACATCAAAATGTGTAGGGTAACGCAGCAGAAAACAAAAATATTCCGACCTACGCACCAGCCCAGGACCACTATGGAGACTGCATACAAGGTTTGATCATTTTCGTTACCGACTCGAAGCGCAGCGGAAGTAGAGTCGATGACGATCGTCGGTGCAGATCCCCGCAGCTAGGATTTACAACCTCCCAACCGCGAGGATGTATACCCTCGTCTTCCCTTCGGACAGCCCTCCGGGAGGCTGTCGAACAGTCCCCCAGACGATGTCGCGGACAGCCCTTCGGGAGGACCTTCGAAACTCGAACGGTCACTCGGACAGCCCTTCGGGAGGACTCACAGAACTCGGACCGTCACTTGGACAGCCCTTCGGGAGGCACTCTCGAACAGCCCCTCGGGCACTAAGATCGAAACTACGACCTCTCTACAGAGTTGCACACATACGGTGTCATCTATCCGGCAGGGCTTTGCCGTCCAGAACTAGTTCCCACCGGAACCCAGACAGCCTTTCGGCTCTACGAAACTATTTCGCTGGGAGGGAGAGAGAATGCCAGATCATGCATGGCTTGTGTGAGAGCTAAGGATGGGGAAATGGCTGCCAAGATCACTCCTATATATAGGCTAGCCAAGGGGTAAAATTGTCACACAAAAACCCCAAAGTGCCCTTGGAATATCCCTTTCCAAAAGGGAATATGCCATATGGGAGTGCCATGTGGAGCACCATGGTGCTCCACCTCCTTGGCCGGCCACCCTTGGGGGGGGCCCCCCCCCATGAGGTGCCATGCCCTCCTTCCCCTTCTAGAAGGCCCTTTTGGAATTTCCAAAAAGGTGCTTTCCATAAAATTCCCAAAAAGCACTTTCACTATTCACGACGACATTTTTCAGCGTCCGTTCGAACTGAAAATATTTATGTGGGCTTAGAACATTTCCAGTACCCACTAAAATAATTTTCAATGCGTTCTGGAACAATTCCAGTTTAGTGATTTCATCTGCGAAAAGCATCTGAAGCGGTTCCGGCAGCCCCGGAACATTTCCGGTTTTTCTTCCAGAAAATTCCCAGAAGTTTCCAGAATGATTCTGGTATCCTCCAAGAATTATCAGGCATGTGCCGAAACCATTTTAACTTAATGGTATCCCCTGAAACAACTTTTCAGTTTCACCGGAACTCATCCGGTGACCTCTCTCTGCGGAACTTTTCCGCTGTCCGAAACTTTTTCGGTGATTTTCTCTCAGACTCCCTATCTAGTATTCAGCAGATAGATGACCCTTAAGCGTGTGACCCTATAGGTTCGGTGAAGTATAGACATGACACGGAACCCCTTCCGATCAATGATCAACATCGGAGCCGTGGACACCCATATTGACCCCTATACCCACACGAATGAATATTCGAGTGAACCTCCAGTTGCCGTGTGCTATTCCTGTTGCTTCGTGATATGTTACAAATACCCGAGGTGAGACATGTTGCCATTCCCGTGGATCAACACTTGTCCACTATGCTAGTTACCTCGTTACCGGTATTGTTCTCTTTTCTCGTTACCATGTTCCGGCATCCCCGTGATCAAATCACAAAGTGTCTGGCCAGACGATGATGGATACCGTAACACCGAGAGGGCCCAGAGATATCTCTCCATCGCCGGAGGAGCAAATCCCAATCTTGAGCTATCAAGTTACTTGACACACTTTTCCATGAACCCGTAAGCCGCCGTAATAGCCACCCATTTACGGATGACGTTTAACAAACCCCAAAGTTCATGAAGCAAGCATGAAGAAACTCGATACTCTCATGGTCTAAGGAATCATGCAAACATTAACCATCTCTGTGTTATTAACCATTAACTTGTGACGAAAGAATCTCATAGCATAACACCAATCGGGGCGATTCAACACAAATGTTCTTCTAACATTGTGCCCTCAAAGTTGATGGCATAGACATGCCCATGATTGGGAAAACATAATCATCATGCAACACTTGAGCTAGTCTTAGAGGCATGATTAGTAATACATTTTACCGTTTATTATTCCACACGTGCACACGGGTTTTCCCCAGAGCCTTTATGGATATACGGGCTCGGGAACCACAGCAGTTATAGCATGGAACATAAACCTAATTATGAACATGGAGATAAATAATAACATTTATTATTGCCTCTAGGGCATATCTCCTACAGACTCCCACTTGCACTAGAGTCAATAATCTAGTTAATGCTAATGCACTTTACACCTGTGGCACACTGGTGTAAATATGCTTCGCTTGTGGTATAGCCTGATGTCCAACGGATCTAACGACTTCAGCTCCGTGTGTATCTTTGCATATCCTCGCGTCTTCACGCTTTCACAAAATTCATATTTTGTGTGGACTTGGCTTGGTATGTATGCGAATCACAGGTCGAACCTGGATTCCTCAGACTGTGTTATGGAGCAACTACCTGTAGTAGTGTCCGATTGACAAAAGCCATCTTGGAACCATACTAAGTTCATGAATGAACTATATGATTCAACATCTTCTTTGTCGCTTTTAAAAGCGGCAACATACTTTGCCTCTGTTGTAGAATTCGTCACAGTAACTTGTTTGGAACAATTTCCAACAAATTGTGCCACCACATTGTGTGTTACACAAAACCCTTAACTTTAATCGAAAATCGCATGGAGCATTGATGAAGACTGTATCGATGTAATTACTTACAACGAGCACTTCATAATCTCTTCTTGCAAGAAAACATGTCATCAGTACTACTCAAGTACTCAATGACATCTTTCACTGTTGTCCCATGATCAGTACTTTGATCACTTTGGTATCCATACTCGCAACATCTTTGGAGTATTGGACATATCTGGTTGTTTTACATACCATGGAATACATGATTAATCCAAACACAAGAGTGTGTGGAATCTCCATCATGTATATTGCTCATCAGTGTTTTGGGACACCGAGTCTTGCAAAAACTCTTTCCATGTGACTTCGACAAGAATCACTCCTTGACGTTTTAATGCTAAAAGATTTTAGCATCTTGTCAATATGTATTCATTGCTTAGCCCCATTAGGTAAATCTATCTCCATAGATTATCATGCCTAATATCAAGGCTATTTAGCCCAAGCACTTCATCGAAAAAACTATTTTCAAATGAAGTCCTAATTCGTGTCAAGAAATTTATTTCCAATTACCAATGTGTCAAGCACACAAGGTTTTTAGAAATATTATTATGCTCCCACTTACTTTCTTGAATTACAAGCATCTTCGTTACCCATTGATGAAGTCAAAACCCTTTTAACCATTTCATCAAAACACAAAGATTCCAACTCCATTTTGCTCTCTTCTGTCCATTGCTGGAACTCTGAAGTTTGCATACTTACTAGCATCCTCTGGATTGACAAAATACCTTGGACTGTAACACATGCAAGTCCTTGGTTTCATTTCCATCAGGTGGAAATCCTTTTGTCATCCATTGTTTTATATCTCATGATATGAAATATGTATTAATTGCTAGTTCAACCCGAACCGACTTTAAGCATCGCTACGGTGAAGCAACCTCATCGTAGTCAACTCCTTGAACTTGTATATTGCAACAAGTCGAGCTTTATGGATAAAACATTTTTATTCGTATCAGTTATAGTTCCATAAATATTCGTCAGACTCTAAGTCTTCCGAAAGGTGTATCAAGGTTTTAATCTTAAATCACTTATATGGAAACTATCTCGGATAGTATTGGCATTTAGCCAATTCCGGAGTCAGGGCCCATCAACGCTTCCTTGTGTATCGTAGGTATACTGTTGTCTAACAACAATATCTCGTTTGCGCACCTGAGAGGTTTGCACGAGCCTTGCCTACGTGGTTCAACTGCAAGTTCGACCGAAGTCCATACATTTTATTGTAGAGACTTCCGTATCAGTCGCAGTAGGAAACTCTGGAATTACTTCCAAGGTCTCTTTCCTTTGACCTGATGACGAAGATACTGTTTATCTTGTCGAGTTGCACTATTCTCCCACTCACCTTTTGAAAGAACCATTTTCTTCAAAAAGCATACCGTTCTTTGTGGCAAACCTATTTGCCTCGGTATAGTGAGGGAGGAATACCCAATTACTTGGGATAACCTACAAAGTAGCACTTGTCTGATTTGGAATAGGTTTGTAACCTTTTACACAAGCCCCATATTCCAAATGTTAAGAAAAGATATAGCATGGTTGGGCGTACCATACCATGGCGTCATTTCAACAGACCTAATGGAGCTCTTTTCAGTGTAAAATCCGCAGTCTCTAAAGCATCACTTTAAAAGGGATAATGGCAAATTTATTTATGTCATCTTTGATCTTACCATGTCATAAATGGTTCGATTACATCTTCACAGACTTTCCACTCACAGTGGTGTTCCAGGAGGTGTAAGTTATGAAACTCTTTTCACAACTCATCAGACACTCGCTAAACTTGTAACTCAAATATTTCTTTCTGCAATCGAATTGTAGAAACATAATTTTCTTGTTACAATAACTTCTACTTCATTTTGAAAACCTTTCAAATGATTTCAAAAGATCCAGACTTACGTCTCATCAAGTAAATATCCATATATCTACTTGAGTCATTTCTGAAGATAGATAAATCCACTACTTGCAACAACATTTATCGGACTACATACATCAAAATGTATGATCACCAATAAGTTCTTTGCTCGTTCCTTATGGCCTGTGAACGGTATTTCAGTCACTTCACTTTTCGGAGGAAAGTTGCAAGTGTCAGGTGATTCAAAATCAAACGACTTCAAAATCCATCATAATGGAATTTTCCATGCGGGTTTCTCCAATGTGACCAAATGCAGTGCCACACTTGTGTGGTATTCTTTTAGTCTTATGACATTTAGCCTCAGTGTTATGGATGTATCATATTACCATCAATATTCATAACATACATCCCATCTAGGATGGAAGCTTGGCCCTTCATGTTATTCATAATACTGAACAACAGTTGTTGTTTTTATGAACAACTCTTTTGCAACAAACATTGTGCAATGGGCTAGAGTGTATGGAACTCTAAAATGAATTATGAAAGTAAACCCAGAGGTAAATTATTATCAATATTCATAACATACACCTCATTCATAATGAAAGTATGGCCCTTATGTTATTCATAACATCGAACATCAAAAGTTCTCTTATAAACAACCTTCTTGCAAGATACCTTATGCAATGGGCTAGAGTTTGTGAAACTCCAAACGAATTATAAAAATAAATACAGACGGTAATACACCGATGGAAGGTATAGTAACATTTACTATGTTCCCCGTGTATACCTAAAACTCATTTCTGGCTAGTCTTTCAGGCCATAGTAGTTCTTACATCGAGTTGCAACAGAAAGCAATCGAGCGGGTATCTTTGTGATTAACTCACAGTACCCAAGAATCAGTGATTAACAATTTAATCATAATTCCCAAGGACTATATCTTTGACCAGCCTTCTATACATCAAAAACTTGTATGACATTCATACATGAGCTGGATATTCCAGTCTCCTTTCTTTCTGCCTTTATACTTCTAACAGTTTAACTTTCAGTATTTCTCCTACTCTCAGAAAAAGCACCGAACTTAAGAGTGGCGTTAGCCCCGGACTTCCTAGGCGTGAAAGTCTTACTAACACCCTTCGGACCCTTCCTTTCTCTTTAAGTTGTTGTTTTATTCACCTTTCATCATATGACAGGCGTTCTTCTGGATCCCTCTCTTATCAGTCTAATGCATAGTAAACTCATTTACTAATAGTTTGCAAACAAACATTGCTTTGGATATCTCATATCTTTTAGCCTTTGTCTGTCTCTGAAAATAATTTTCAGATTCCATGAATATCACATAACTAACCAAACTTTCGAAGTTTGGATCTCATGGAAACAAACATATTGCGCTTGACTGAAATGGAATTCTAGCTTTTGGATCAACGGACGAGAGTCACATGATCCATAGCATAAGCGAGAGAATACCGAAAGTATGCAATAGGACAAAGTCCTTCTCGGCACTCTTGAGGACAATCCTCACATTACGTTACCAACCGTAAAGTTTTAACCAGATATTTAACAGCTATTCAATTTTAATAGGGAAGGTGGAAATGCGAGCCATTATTCTACAACTATTATGCAAATCACACTTAGACAGTGTTCAAAATTAATTGCACTGAGAATTAAAAGAATTAATTCTACAGTGCGCTCCCACTCAAATCAATATCTCTCATAATTGATTGTGAGTGATTCAAGATCCGCATTTCAATTCAACGCCATTGATGGTAGCATCACTGATGACGAAAATCTCAATCGGTAGGCAAACTTGTCAATCACATCTCTATGTGACTCTTGTTCATCTTTCGATGCGTGTGTTCCGAGCTCATGACTTTCATGCCTGAACGTCAAGACAACCAAGTGATCTCGCTGCGAGGTCTCAACTCACCCGCCTCACACATCCCTAATCGTTCGTACCCATGTTAGCATGTGATACCCCGAAAAGTTAGGTGCCGTGACGGTGCTACACTTGGGAGAACACTAACTACTTGATATTTTTGTGAGAGATCACCCTAATAAAAGCGACTACCGCGCAATCAAGAAGGGTGCAACATAAGGGATAAACATCTCAGGCAATTCATAATAGCATGATATGGTATAGCCCTTTCTGACGGAGAAGTCTTGTATTCCTTTGTCTTCGGCATTCACGTCGGTGATCACCTTCGCGAAGATTGCCACCACCTTGTCGATGCAGCAGATAATATTGCTATCTCTATAGCTAATAAAATAATGCATTACACAAGGTTGACACACAGGTCATTTAAAGTGCAATCATATGGCTCCAGCCATCATGCCGAATCATGACACGCAGGTCATGTTAATCAATTTACATTATATAGTCATCTCATACATAATCAAATTATTATGAGCACTGCTATACCACATCACATGCACATGTAAACCCTCCTGCAAAACCAAGTTAGACGCCTCTAATTGGTTCATGCAAAAAAAACTAGTTTTACGTGGCTTCTAAGGTTTCGAAACAAATCGAAGCTACCAACGTCCATCATCAAGTATGATAATTCAAGTCGCTAGATTAACAATGCGGGGTGTATGAAACACGAGATAATAAAATCTCGAGCCCCATACTGAACTTCGTCATACGCATGACCCCCGTGCAGATCATATCTGCATTGCCCTTTCGTCTGCCAAACATCCATCTTTCTTTAACTAAAGTGGAACCCAAAGAACTGTTAGCACTTCGTTGATCTGTCAATCAGCATACTCAGGAGCACCATGAAAGGATCGCGGATTGCCAGAACTTTGTGAGATTCCACAATGCTGTCAAGATCAAGACTACGCAGATTCAAGGGAAGCAACAAGAACATCGGGTAACAGATTTCATCTGCTACCCGCACAAATAATTTTCAGTAATAGAACTCATCTACTACCTAATTATATTGTGCAACACCCATACATCTCTATGTATTCTAGATCGCAACCTGCATCTACGCATAGCACGGCTCATGATGCCACTGTAGGGTAACGCAGCAGAAAACAAAAATATTCCGACCTACGCACCATCCCAGGACCACTATGGAGACTGCATACAAGGTTTGATCATTTTCGTTACCGACTCGAAGCGCAGCGGAAGTAGAGTCGATGACGATCGTCGGTGCAGATCCCCGCAGCTAGGATTTACAACCTCCCAACCGCGAGGATGTATACCCTCGTCTTCCCTTCGGACAGCCCTCCGGGAGGCTGTCGAACAGTCCCCCAGACGATGTCGCGGACAGCCCTTCGGGAGGACCTTCGAAACTCGAACGGTCACTCGGACAGCCCTTCGGGAGGACTCACAGAACTCGGACCGTCACTTGGACAGCCCTTCGGGAGGCACTCTCGAACAGCCCCTCGGGCACTAAGATCGAAACTACGACCTCTCTACAGAGTTGCACACATACGGTGTCATCTATCCGGCAGGGCTTCGCCGTCCAGAACTAGTTCCCACCGGAACCCAGACAGCCTTTCGGCTCTACGAAACTATTTCGCTGGGAGGGAGAGAGAATGCCAGATCATGCATGGCTTGTGTGAGAGCTAAGGATGGGGAAATGGCTGCCAAAATCACTCCTATATATAGGCTAGCCAAGGGGTAAAATTGTCACACAAAAACCCCAAAGTGCCCTTGGAATATCCCTTTCCAAAAGGGAATATGCCATATGGGAGTGCCATGTGGAGCACCATGGTGCTCCACCTCCTTGGCCGGCCACCCTTGGGGGGGGACCCCCCCCATGAGGTGCCATGCCCTCCTTCCCCTTCTAGAAGGCCCTTTTGGAATTTCCAAAAAGGTGCTTTCCATAAAATTCCCAAAAAGCCCTTTCACTATTCACGACGACATTTTTCAGCGTCCGTTCGAACTGAAAATATTTATGTGGGCTTAGAACATTTCCAGTACCCACTAAAATAATTTTCAATGCGTTCTGGAACAATTCCAGTTTAGTGATTTCATCTGCGAAAAGCATCTGAAGCGGTTCCGGCAGCCCCGGAACATTTCCGGTTTTTCTTCCAGAAAATTCCCAGAAGTTTCCAGAATGATTCTGGTATCCTCCAAGAATTATCAGGCATGTGCCGAAACCATTTTGACTTAATGGTATCCCCTGAAACAACTTTTCAGTTTCACCGGAACTCATCCGGTGACCTCTCTCTGCGGAACTTTTCCGCTGTCCGAAACTTTTCGGTGTCTGAAACTTTTTCGGTGATTTTCTCTCAGACTCCCTGTCTAGTATTCAGCAGATAGATGACCCTTAAGCGTGTGACCCTATAGGTTCGGTGAAGTATAGACATGACACGGAACCCCTTCGAATCAATGATCAACATCGGAGCCGTGGACACCCATATTGACCCCTATACCCACACGAATGAATATTCGAGTGAACCTCCAGTTGCCGTGTGCTATTCTTGTTGCTTCGCGATATGTTACAAATACCCGAGGCGAGACATGTTGGCATTCCCGTGGATCAACAACTTGTCCACTATGCTAGTTACCTTGTTACCGGTATTGTTCTCTTTTCTCGTTACCGTGTTCCGGCATCCCCGTGATCAAATCACAAAGTGTCTGGCCAGACGATGATGGATACCTTAACACCGAGAGGGCCCAGAGATATCTCTCCATCGTCGGAGGAGCAAATCCCAATCTTGAGCTATCAAGTTACTTAACATACTTTCCCATGAACCCGTAAGCCGCCGTAATAGCCATCCAGTTACGGATGACGTTTAACAAACCCCAAAGTTCATGAATCAAGCATGAAGAAACTCGATACTCTCATGGTCTGAGGAATCATGCAAACGTTAACCATCTCTGTATTATTAACCATTAACTTGTGACGAAAGAATCTCATAGCATAACATCAATCGGGTCGATTCAACACAAATGTTCTTCTAACACTGTGCCCTCAAAGTTGCTGGCATAGACATGCCCATGATCAGGAAAACAGAACCATCATGCAACACTTGAGCTAGTCTTAGAGGCCAGACTAGGAATACATTTTACCGTTTATTATCCCACACGTGCATATGAGTCTTCCTCCGAGCCTCGTTTTATTTGCAGACTCGAGAATCATTGCAGTTATAGCATGGAACATAAACCTAATTATGAACAGGGAGATAATCAATAACATTTATTATTGCCTCTAGGGCATATCTCCTACAGACTCCCACTTGCACTAGAGTCAATAATCTAGTTAATGCTAATGCACTTTACACCTGTGGCACATCGGTGTAAATATGCTTCGCTTGTGGTATAGCCTGAATGTCCAACGGATCTGACGACTTCAGCTCCGTGTGTATCTTTGCATATCCTCGCGTTTTCACGCTTTCACAAAAGTCATATTTTGTGTGGACTTGGCTTGGTATGTATGCGAATCACAGGTCGAACCTGGATTCCTCAGACTGAGTTATGGAGCAACTACTTGCAGTAGTGTCCCATTGACAAAAGCCATCTTGGAACCATACTAAGTTCATGAATGAACTATATGATTCAACATCTTGTTTGTCGCTTTGAAAGCGTCAACATACTTAGCCTCTGTTATAGAATTCGCCACAGTAACTTGTTTGAACAAATTCCAACTAACTGTGCCACCATATTGTGTGTTACACAAAACCCTCAACTTAAATCGAAAATCGCTTGGAGCATGGATGAAGACTGTATCGATGTAACCTTTTACAACGAACTCTTCATGATCTCTGCTTGCGAGAAAACTTGTCATCGGTGCTACTATAGTACTCAATGACCCTTTTTCACTGTTGTCCCATGATCAGTACTTTTGATCACTTTGGTATCTATACTCGCAACAACTTTGGGAGTATTGGACATATCTGGTTTGTTTTTACATACCATGGAATACATGATTAATCCAAACACAAGAGTGTGTGGAATCTCCATCATGTATTTTGCTCATCAGTGTTTTGGGACACCGAGTCTTGCAAAAACTCTTTCCATATGACTTCGGCAAGAATCACTCCTTGACGTTTTTAATGCTAAAAGGTTTTAGCATCTTGTCAATATGTATCTTTGCTCAGACCCATTAGGTAAATCTATCTCCATAGATCATCATGCCTAATATAAAGGCTATTTAGCCCAAGCACTTCATCGAAAAACTATTTTCAAATGAAGTCCTAATTCGTGTCAAGAAATTTATTTCCAATTAACAATGTGTCAAGCACACAACGTTTTTTAGAAATTTTATTATGCTCCCACTTACTTTCTTGAATCATAAGCATCTTCGTTACCCATTGATGAAGTCAAACCCCTTTGACCATTTCATTAAAACACGAAGATTCCAACTCCATTTTGCTCTCTTCTGTCCATTGCTGGAACTCTGAAGTTTGCATACTTACTAGCATCCTCTGGAATGACAAAATACCTTGGACTGTAACACATGCAAGTCCTTGGTTTTATTTCCATCAGATGGAAATCCTTTTGTCATCCTTTGTTTCATATCTCATGATTTGAAATATGTATTAATTGCTAGTTCAACCCGAACCGACTTTAAGCATCGCTACGGTGAAACAACCTCGTCGTAGTCAACTCCTTGAACTTGTATATTGCAACAAGTCGAGCTTTATGGATAAAACATTTTTACCCGTATCAATTTTTAGTTCCATAAAATTCGTTAGACTCTAAGTCTTTCGAAAGGTGTATCAAGGTTTTAATCTTGAAACATTTATATGGAGACTATCTCAGATTGTATTGGCATTTAGCCAATTCCGGAGTCAGGGCCCATCAACGCTTCCTTGTGTATCATAGGTATACAGTTGTCTAACAACAATATCTCGTTTGCGCACCTGAGAGGTTTGCACGAACCTTGCCTACGTGGTTCAGCTGCAAGTTTGACTGAAGTCCATACATTTTATTGTAGAGACTTCCGTATCAGTCGCAGTAGGAAACTCCGGAATTACTTCCAAGGTCTCTTTCCTTTGACCTGATGACGAAGATACTGTTTATCTCGTCGAGTTGCACTATTCTCCCACTCACCTTTTTGAAAGAACCATTTTCTTCAAAAAGCATACCGTTCTTTGTGGCAAACCTATTTGCCTCGGTATAGTGAGGGAGGAATACCCAATTGCTTGGGATAACCTACAAAGTAGCACTTGTCTGATTTGGAATAGGTTTGTAACCTTTTACACAAGCCCCATATTCCAAATGTTAAGAAAAGATATAACATGGTTGTGCGTACCATACCATGGTGTCATTTCAACAGACCCGATGGAGCTCTTTTCAGTGTAAAAGCCGCAGTCTCTAAAGCATCACCTTTTAAAAGGGATAATGGCAAATTTATTTATGTCATCTTTGATCTTACCATGTCATAAATGGTTCGATTACATCTTCACGGACTTTTCACTCACAGTGGTGTTCCGGGAGGTGTAAGTTATGAAACTCTTTTCAAAACTCATCAGACATTCGCTAAACTTGTAACTCAAATATTCCTTTCTGCAATCGAATTGTAGAAACAGAATTTTCTTGTTACAATAACTTCTACTTCATTCTTGAAAACCTTTTGAATGAATTCAAAAGATCTAGACTTATGTCTCATCATGTAAATATACATATATCTACTTGAGTCATTTCTGAAGATAGATAAATCCACTGTTTGCAATAACATTTATCGGACTACATACATCAAAATGTATGAACACCAATAAGTTCTTTGCTCGTTCCTTATGGCATGTGAACGGTATTTCAGTCACTTTAATTTTCGGAGGAAAGTTGCAAGTGTCAGATGATTCAAAATCAAACGACTTTAAAATCCATCATAATGGAATTTATCCATGCGGGTTTCTCCAATGTGACCAAATGCAGTGCCACACTTGTGTGGTATTCTCTTAGTCTTACGACATTTAGCGTCAGTGTTATGGATGTATCATATTACTATCAATATTCATAACATACATCCCATCTTGGATGGAAGTATGGCCCTTCATGTTTATTCATAATACTGAACAACAATTGTTGTTTTTATGAACAACTCTTTTGCAACAAACATTGTGCAATGGGCTAGAGTGTATGAAACTCTAAAATGAATTATGAATGTAAATCCAGAGGTAATATATTATTATCATTATTCATAACATACATCTTATTCATAATGAAAGTATGGCCCTTATGTTATTCATAACACCGAACATAAAAAGTTCTCTTATGAACAACCTTCTTGCAAGATACCTTATGCAAAGGGCTAGAGTGTGAAACTCTAAAATGAATTATGAAAATAAATACAGGCGGTAATACACCGATGGAAGGTATAGTAACATTTACTATGTTCCCTGTGTATACCTAAACCTCATTCCTGGCTAGTCTTTCAGGCCATAGTAGTTCTTACATCGAGTTGCAACAGAAAGCAATCGAGCGGGTATCTTTGTGATTAACTCACAATACCCAAGAATCAGTGATTAACAATTTAATCATAATTCCCAAGGACTATATCTTTGACCAGCCTTCTATACATCAAAAACTTGTATGACATTCATACATGAGCTGGATATTCCAGTCTCCTTTCTTTCTGCCTTTATACTTCTAACAGTTTAACTTTCAGTATTTCTCCTACTCTCAGAAAAAGCACCGAACTTAAGAGTGGCGTTAGCCCCGGACTTCCTAGGCGTGAAAGTCTTACTAACACCCTTCGGACACTTCCTTTCTCTTTAAGTTGTTGTTTTATTCACCTTTCATCATATGACAGGCGTTCTTCTGGATCCCTCTCTTATCAGTCTAATGCATAGTAAACTCCTTTACTAATAGTTTGCAAACAAACATTGCTTTGGCTATCTCATATCTTTTAGCCTTTGTCTGTCTCTGAAAATAATTTTCAGATTCCATGAATATCACATAACTATCCAAACTTTCGATGTTTGGGTCTCATGGAAACAAACATATTGCGCTTGACTGAAATGGAATTCTAGCTTTTGGATCAACGGACGAGAGTCACATGATCCATAGCATAAGCGAGAGAATACCGAAAGTATGCGATAGGACAAAGTCCTTCTCGGCACTCTTGAGGACAATCCTCACATTACGTTACCAACCGTAAAGTTTTAACCAGATATTTAACAGCTATTCAATTTTAATAGGGAAGGTGGAAATGCGAGCCATTATTCTACAACTATTATGCAAATCACACTTAGACAGTGTTCAAAATTAATTGCACTGAGAATTAAAAGAATTAATTCTACAGTGCGCTCCCACTCAAATCAATATCTCTCATAACTGATTGTGAGTGATTCAAGATCCGCATTTCAATTCAACGCCATTGATGGTAGCATCACTGATGACGAAAATCTCAATCGGTAGGCAAACTTGCCAATCACATCTCTATGTGACTCTTGTTCATCTTTCGATGCGTGTGTTCCGAGCTCATGACTTTCATGCCTGAACGTCAAGACAACCAAGTGATCTCGCTGCGAGGTCTCAACTCACCCGCCTCACACATCCCTAATCGTTCGTACCCATGTTAGCATGTGATACCCCGAAAAGTTAGGTGCCGTGACGGTGCTACACTTGGGAGAACACTAACTACTTGATATTTTTGTGAGAGATCACCCTAATAAAAGCGACTACCGCGCAATCAAGAAGGGTGCAACATAAGGGATAAACATCTCAGGCAATTCATAATAGCATGATATGGTATAGCCCTTTCTGACGGAGAAGTCTTGTATTCCTTTGTCTTCGGCATTCACGTCGGTGATCACCTTCGCGAAGATTGCCACCACCTTGTCGATGCAGCAGATAATATTGCTATCTCTATAGCTAATAAAATAATGCATTACACAAGGTTGACACACAGGTCATTTAAAGTGCAATCATATGGCTCCAGCCATCATGCCGAATCATGACACGCAGGTCATGTTAATCAATTTACATTATATAGTCATCTCATACATAATCAAATTATTATGAGCACTGCTATACCACATCACATGCACATGTAAACCCTCCTGCAAAACCAAGTTAGACGCCTCTAATTGGTTCATGCAAAAAAAACTAGTTTTACGTGGCTTCTAAGGTTTCGAAACAAACCGAAGCTACCAACGTCCATCATCAAGTATGATAATTCAAGTCGCTAGATTAACAATGCGGGGTGTATGAAACACGAGATAATAAAATCTCGAGCCCCATACTGAACTTCGTCATACGCATGACCCCCGTGCAGATCATATCTGCATTGCCCTTTCGTCTGCGAAATTTCATCTTTCTTTTTAACTATGGTGGAATTCAATGAACTGTTAGCACTTCGTTGATCAATCAGGATCGCGGATTGCCAGAACATTGAAACTCCACCATACTGTTATCAAGATAAAAAATATGCAAATTCCAGGGAAGCAACAAGAACATCGGGTAACAGATTTCATCTGCTACCCGCACAAATAATTTTCAGTAATAGAACTCATCTACTACCTAATTATATTGTGCAACACCCATACATCTCTATGTATTCGCAACCTGCATCTACGCATAGCACGGATCTGATACCACTGTAGGGGAACGCAGCAGAAAACAAAAATTTTCCGACCTACGCACCAGCCCAGGAACACTATGGAGACTGCATACAAGGTTTGATCATTTTCATTACCGACTCGTAGCGCAGCGGAAGTAGAGTCGATGACGATCGGCGGTGCAGATCCCCGCAGCTAGGATTTACAACCTCCCAACCGCGAGGATGTATACCCTCGTCTTCC
Organism: Thinopyrum elongatum; assembly: GCA_011799875.1. Taxonomy (NCBI): domain Eukaryota; kingdom Viridiplantae; phylum Streptophyta; class Magnoliopsida; order Poales; family Poaceae; genus Thinopyrum; species Thinopyrum elongatum. Next base: position 43,587,406 of record CM022298.1, on the reverse strand, counting down.
CTTCTGACAGCCCTCCGGGAGGCGGTCGAACAGTCCCCCGGACGGTGTCGCGGACAGCCCTTCGTGAGGACCTTCGAAACTCGAACGGTCACTCGGACAGCCCTTCGGGAGGACTCACAGAACTTGGACCGTCACTTGGACAGCCCTTCGGGAGGCACTCACGAACAGCCCCTCGGGCACTAAGATCGAAACTACGACCTCTCTACAGAGTTGCACACATACGGTGTCATCTATCCGGCAGGGCTTCGCCGTCCAGAACTAGTTCCCACCGGAACCCAGACAGCCTTTCGGCTCTGCAAAACTATTTTGCGGGGAGGGAGAGAGAAGCCAGATCATGCAATGGCACTTGTATGTGAGAAGGAGTGAGTGTGGAGGGCTGCCCCTCCACCTCTATTTATAGAAAATCCCAAGGGGTAGGGTGGTTTTACAAGAAAACCCAAAAGCACATGAATGAAGTCCTTCCACAAGGACCCAAATGTGAAACCAAGGCACAAGAGGGGGCTCCAAGGAGGAGCCCCCATGTGGCCGGCCACACCTAGGAGGGGCCCCCCCATGGGAGCCTCATCCATCCATGTCACCCCCAAAAAATATCTTGGGACAAAACCCAAAATAATGGCTTTCCAAAAAGTAACCCAAAAAGCACTTTCACTATTCATGACGACATTTTTCAGCGTCCGTTCGAACTAAAAATATTTATGTGGGCTTAGAACATTTCCAGTACCCACTAAAATAATTTTCAATGCGTTCTGGAACAATTCCAGTTTAGTGATTTCATCTGCGAAAAGCATCTGAAGCGGTTCCGGCAGCTCCGGAACATTTCCGGTTTTTATCTCAGAAAATTCCCAGAAGTTTCCAGAATGATTCTGGCACCCTCCAAGAATTATCAGGCATGTGCCGAAACCAATTTGACTTAATGGAATACCCCGAAACAACTTTTCAGTTTCACCGAAACTCATCCGGTGTTCTCTCTGCGGAACTTTTCCGCTGTCCGAAACTTTTTCGGTGTCCGAAACTTTTTCGGTGATTTTCTCTCAGACTCCCTATCTAGTATTCAGCAGATAGATGACCCTTAAGCGTGTGACCCTATAGGTTCGGTGAAGTATAGACATGACACGGAACCCCTTCCGATCAATGATCAACATCGGAGCCGTGGACACCCATATTGACCCCTATACCCACACGAATGAATATTCGAGTGAACCTCCAGTTGCCGTGTGCTATTCCTGTTGCTTCGCGATATGTTACAAATACCCGAGGTGAGACATGTTGGCATTCCCGTGGATCAACAACTTATCCACTATGCTAGTTACCTCGTTACCGGTATTGTTCTCTTTTCTCATTACCGTGTTCCGGCATCCCCGTGATCAAATCACAAAGTGTCTGGCCAGACGATGATGGATACCATAACACCGAGAGGGCCCAGAGATATCTCTCCATCGTCGGAGGAGCAAATCCCAATCTTGAGCTATCAAGTTACTTGACATACTTTCCCATGAACCCGTAAGCCACCGTAATAGCCATCCAGTTACGGATGACGTTTAACAAACCCCAAAGTTCATGAATCAAGCACGAAGAAACTCGATACTCTCATGGTCTGAGGAATCATGCAAACATTAACCATCTCTGTGTTATTAACCATTAACTTGTGACGAATGAATCTCATAGCATAACATCAATCGGGTCGATTCAACACAAATGTTCTTCTAACATTGTGCCCTCAAAGCTGCTGGCATAGACATGCCCATGATTGGGAAAACATAATCATCATGCAACACTTGAGCTAGTCTTAGAGGCATGACTAGGAATACTTTTTACCGTTTATTATTTCACACGTGCACATGGGTTTTCCCCAGAGCCTTTATGGATATACGGGCTCGGGAACCACAGCAGTTATATCATGGAACATAAACATAATTATGAGCAAGGAGATAAATAATAACATTTATTATTGCCTCTAGGGCATATCTCCAACAGGAAGTATTATTGTTTTACTAGCAAGATCTGCTAACTGGAGGCAACAGCTTTCTTGTGACTTCTTATACTTGTATTTCTGGTGGCTTTAGTTGTGACTAGTTATAATTTTTATTTCAGCAGTTGATTGATGCATTAGAGGAATAGATATCAAGGCATCTTGAAAGTAATAGCAAAAATTTAGTAAAATGGAATTCTAAACATGTATCCGTGCTTCTAACAAGAATTCTAAATATACCATTTACTAGCAAGAATTGTGAATTGTCATCCTTGTATTGCAGAAGCTTCTAATTTTTTTTAGCATGAGTTTCTTCAAGTTTTGGTTGTTCCTGCTGCATATGCCCAGCTAATATCATGATTTAGCTTGTACCGAGTGCTTGACTAAAATAAGTAAAATTCGAATATTTTCTCACCTACTAGCTCTTGCCTAGGCTTATTGGTGACTTGTCACGAATTAATTATTGATGCTAACTTAGTACAACTTTGTACTCTAAATCAGCGTCAATTAATTTAGATCGGAGGGAGTACTTGTATTTGGTGCCTTGATGGACTAGAATACCAGATAGCTAATATGGAGCCGGCTTTTCATTTTTCCGCATCTCTATGCTCATGTAGATATCTTTAGGGATGAAATCCATGCCATGTGTTGCGACAGATATGCATTTACAAGAATTGTTTTATTTCCCCCTCAAGTAGGTAGTTTTGAGGTGCTATACTGTTTGTACTGCTTTGCTGATCAGCATGTGATGTATCTATGCAACCTATCACTCTTTTAACACAGTAGCTAGGATTAATTGTTCAAATACAACAGTGGGAAAGGGGCATATCCCATTTTAAGTTGAGAGACAGAGACACTTTTTTTTCTTTTTTGAAACAGAGGCAAAAGCTTTGCCTCATCCATTAAAGACACTTATGAAATGATCGAAACTGCAATGGAATGATGCTGAACCTGTAGCTCTCCGAGGAACAAGTGTGCTGGATTCTCTCGGTCAATCTCGTGCACATCAAGGCTTATGGTACCAGTCTTTTTGCGGAATTCGCTCCTCAACTTGCTAGATGTGCTCATATTTTAGCAGAAATGACGTGAATTCCTATTGACGCGCACTGCGTCAGGTCAGGTTATTTTTTGAGTAATCTGCGTCAGGTCAGGTTTTTTTTTTTTGAGGATCCTCCGTCAGGTCAGGTTTTCTTTTTTGAGAAATCACCGTCAGGTCAGGTCGTTCACACTGGGAGAGCGCGCGAGTAAATAGATTGGGCCCGCCCATTTAGCAATAGCTTGTACCACAATGTTCCTGTTTTTTTCTCTAACGTTCCAGTTCAATTTTTTTCATTTTTTTTCTTTACTGCTTTTTCTGTTTTATCTTCTTCTTATTTATTCTATCATTTGTTTTTCCAAAAAACGTTCTCAAATTTTTTAAAATATTCATGCTTCAAACAATGTTCCCAAAGTTTTGAAAAAAGATTCACATCAATGAAAAATGATCAAAAATTTAAGGAAAAATTTCGAATAAACTAGAAAATCATTTTTTAAAATAAATGTTCAGAATGTTTCAAAATGGTCACGAAAGTTCTAAGAATTTTCATGTTTTGCAAAAGAAAGGTTCAAACACATCTTAAAAAATGTTCTCAGATTTTACAAAATGGTTTAGAAAAATTCTTACAATTTTAATGAATGTTCATTTTCACAAAAAACAACTCACACTTTTTTTTAAAAAGTTCACTTCCATAAATAATTTCTCATATTTTCTGAAAAAAAAAATGATTGAAGGAACCAGGTGAAAACAAAATATCGTTAGAAAATCGACCAACGAAAAAAATGAGGCGTTAACTAACTCAACTGAGTGGCTACAGTACTTTGAGCGCTTGGTAAGGCTCGAGTTCCAACTTGCCAACTTTATCGATGATGTTAGACAAGATGATAGATTCAGATGTGTCAATAATATTGGTGAGCTCTCTATTATGAATGTTGAAACAGAAAAGTGTGTTCCTTATTATTTGATCTACTTGCATATCAAATAGGTATTGATCTTACTAGTGCCGATCGAGAATGTTGAAAGAATATTTTCGGCGATGAGTCTAGTGGAATTGAAGTTGAGAGATAGTATGGGTGATGATCTCTTGGACCATTGCCCAGTTAAATTTATTGAGCAAGATGTATTCTCGAGAGTAAATGAGAAGACATAGTTAGACCTTTTATGGCAATGCGAAAGCGCATAGTGACATAGTGTTGTCGTTTCTACATGGCGTTGGGGTCGAGTAGTAGAGTATTAGGAAGATACAACGGTCATAACCGGTGGCAGCGGTGGGTAATTATTATTAGAGGCGCTCAACGCGGTTGTTGCTCAATATTGGGCGGTTTTAAATAATTAGCTTTCGTGGTTAGATGGCTGAGATGGTGATTTAGATCTGCCCTTTGGGTGCTTCGTAGTAGATTTGCACGGATGGAGTTGGTCTATAGGACCGGGCAACTGACCACAATGGTTTTTGCAAGTCCTCCAATAAATGAACACTAAGCATCGTTCATTTGTTAACATAGAACCCAATGTAATAGCCATACAATTTATTTTCTAGCTTTATTGCCCGGTTATTTGAATTTTAACTTTTCAAATATGAAATATATTTCCTAAATGATAACTTCTTTTATTGCAAACACCTAAACTATAATATTTTGGGACTTTTTTTTTGCTTTTTTAAAATAAAGACACCCAAAGTGCATCTTAAATATATTTAATATCGAGTAAAACAAAGGCACAATGGATAGACAACTAGACATAGAACGCAATAAAAAACAAAACTACATTAAAAAGCATACTAGTCTTCTTCCTCATTTGATTGAACATCCCTCGTCGGGGATTGAAAATTGCATTGAACCAACAACAAAGAAAAGTGACACTTATGAACACCCTCGCCGTACCAGGCTTCAAAGACCACAATAGCCACTCACCCCTTGAGACGAGATCTAAAAATCGTTGAAGCAGCATCGGTTGAAGCATCACCGCACGCTGAACAGACTTGCAATTCTTCACCACCAGCACAAAGGCTTGGAGATACCGGGTCAAGCCACACCAAAAGCTCGGCTTTTACCAAATATCACCCTCCATTTTTGTTTCTGGGTCCTCCTCTGCTCCTCAGTTGTAGCATAAACGTCTCGACCGGTTCAAAACAAACAATCAATAACCTGATGCAGTACTAGTCCCCACCGCGCACTCACCAACCCTGGAATTTTCTACGGGTATGGACAGCTGCACACACACACACACACACACAAGCCCAACTCGACCACTTCCACACGCAACCTGCCGTTGCTTCCCTCTCCTCGCGACAATTGTCTTGACCGATCCCGATCCCAACAACCTCTCGCGACGACCGCCTCCATTATTCCCACCCCTCGCTCGCTCGCCGCCGCGCTTGAGCATGCCCATGCTGCCTCGACCAGCTCCTTATGCACAGCCGTAGCCGCCATAGCGCACCCACCACCTATATTTCTGATCTGGCTACCTCGCTGCTACGTCGCGTGCGCGCTTCGTCGTCGATGAAGTCGGCGACCTCCCTCCTCCTCGGCGCCGCGCTCGCCACGGCCTGCTTCCTCCTCTACACGTCCGTGGGCCGCGACCTCGGCGCGAGGTCACCACCGGAGCCACGGTGGGCGCCGGAGAAGGAGGGAGACGGCGCCGATCGGCCCAAGCAAGAGCTCGTCGTGAAAGAGGAGGTGATTAAGGGCGTGGCTGCCAGCAGCGACGGCGGCGGTGGCAGAGATGGTTCGTCATCGGAGCAGAAAAAGCAGCAGCAGCAGCAGCGGCAGATCGTGATGCCGGTGAGCAAGCAACAGGTTCGTCTTTGCCTTAGCGATATTACACAATTATTAAAATGTTAATTAGGAAACACAAACTTTTTTATCCCTGGTATATATTCTGTATAGATTGGTTTGTGCTTGATAAGAGTGAACGTTGACTAATCACTTGTCATCCCGTGATTTGTGCTAGTAAGAAACTTGATTAACACACCCACTTGGCCATTTCTTAGTTAGATGACCCACACCTAGCATTAGGAGAGCATCTTACCAAACACATGGCTCTGACTGCGTCTAGACAGGGAATGCAACTTTTTCACGTCAAGACGAATGAATTATTTTCGCTTTACTTATCTCCGGTTCTCCTAATTGCCACTTGCCGATGTTGACGGTCCGTCTAGTGCCACTAGCATGTGTTACCCAGAAGAATCAACCCTTTCGGTCTTCCCACTTGTATACATAAAATGGAGCATTCTTAATCACACTTGTGGATCTTGAACTGACACCGCACCCTTATTTTCTTTTACGATTTTTCTGATTTATACTAAAAAGAAGAGAGAGACATATATAGCATTATGGGTGTCCTGGTTTTTCAATGTGAAACACTTTGTCGATTGTGGGTGGAGATGACTTGGACGGTGTGAGGTGCGACAATGTTGCGCTTTAGATCGCTAAACCAAATCTGAAAGGTCATTAATCGCGTCGGAGCATCATAAGGTGATCACAAAAGTCTAGTCCCCGCTAGCAATCGCACATGCCCGAGTAGGGGAACACAAGCCTGGTTTATACAAGGCACACGGGTCCATGTGGAGGTGACACGTCACCTTTTGACTTGGTTTCTGTAACAACTTGAACTGCTTTGGCAATTGTGTCACGCTCGGATGGAATTTGGAGACCTGATTGGGACCGTTGGAGACCTGAGTGGGACTGTTGAATGCAGAAGTTTCCATCGTTTTAACTCGAGACTATGATAGTAGTGTAAACTAGAATACAGTGCATGGAAGGCTTCATCGCTAGCTCTTAGCTTCAAAGCAACGTGAGAGAACTTCTTGTACAACATCGACATATCTCTCATTGCTTAGCCATCATGTCTTGATCAAATGTAGCTGAAGTAATGGTAGGTGTGGTTGTATCCACGGTAGTAATGTCCTCCTAAGAGTATTTGTTGAAAATACAAGGAAAAGTATTCCTAAAACTAGAACTATTTTTAATACAAAAGTAGTTAGCACCTCCTTCACCATTGTTTAAGAGTTACTCCCTCCGTCCCAAAATAAGTGACTCAATTTTGTACTGGACGAAGGGAGTATTATTGTTCTACCGGTGACAAAATTCTGGCTTTGACAAGAATGTGAAGCACCATGTGAAAGGTACCCAAAAACAAGATGCCAACAAAAACAGACAGATCAAACAATCATAATACTTCACATGACCAACTAGCATGTTGTATCATTTTAAACAAAGACGCTATGAACACCTGGTTTAGTTAATTAGTCAAACTAGATAATCCCCTTGTGTGTTGTTGCGGAGATAAATGAATAATGTTGATGCTACATCGAATGCATGGGAATGAGTTGCGGAATTTTTAGAGCGGCTCTTATAGTTGATCGGCCCAACCAAGAAGTTGCGGTGAAAGAGGAGGAGGAGGTGAGTAAGGCCGTGGTTGCCAGCAGCGACGGCGGCGGCAGAGATGGCTTGTCATCGGAGCAGAAAAAGCAGCAGCGGCAGCAGCAGCAGATCGTGATGCCTGTGAACAAGCAACAGGTTCGTCTTTGCTTTAGCTATATTACACAATTTTATTAAAATGTTAATTAGGAAACACAAACTTTTTTATCTCTGGTATACATTCTGTATAGCTTGTTTTGTGCTTGATCAGAGTGAAAGTTGACTAATCACTTGTCATTCCGTGATTTGGGCTAAGAAAAACTTAATTAACACACCCATTTGGCCATTTCTTAGTTAGATAACCCACACCTAGCATTAGGAGAGTATCTTACCAAACACATGGCTCTGGCTGCGTCTAGACAGGGAATGCAACTTTTTCACGTCAAGACAAGTGAATTATTTTCGCTTTACTTATCTCCGGTTCTCCTAATTGCCACTTGCCGATGTTGACGGTCTGGCTAGTGCCACTAGCATGTGTTACCCAGAAGAATCAACCCTTTCGGTTTTCCCACTTGTATACATAAAATGGAGCATTCTTAATCCCACTTGTGGATCTAGAACTGATACCACACCGCACCCTTATTTTTTCTTACGATTTTTCTGATTTATACTAAAAAAAGAGAGAGACATATAAAGCATTATGGGTGTCCCGGTTTTTCAATGTGAAACACTTTGTTGATTGGGTGGAGATGGCTTGGACGGTCTGAGGTGTGACAATGTTGCACTTCAGAAATCGCTAAACCAAATATGAAAGGCTATTAATCGCGTCGGAGCATCATAAGGTGGTCACGACAGTCTAGTCCCTGCTAGCAATCGCACATGCCCGAGTAGGGCAACACAAGCCTGGTTTATATAAGGCACATGGGTCCATGTGGAGGTGACATCTCACCTTTTGACTTGGTTTCCGTAACAACTTGAACTACTTTGGCAATTGTGTCATGCTCGGATGGAATTTGGAGACCTGGTTGGGACCGTTGGAGACCTAACTCATTGTTGAATGCAGAAGTTACCATCGTTTGAACTCAATACTATGATAGTAGTCTAAATTAGAATACAGTACATAGAAGACTTCATCTCTATCTCTTACCTTCAAAGCGACGTGAGAGAACTTCTTGTACAACATCGACATATGTCTCATTGCTTAGCCATCATGTCTTGCTCAAATGTAGCCGAAGTAGTGTAGGTGTGGTTGTATCCACGGTAGCAATGTCCTCGTAAGAGTATTTGTTGAAAATACAAAGAAAAGTATTCCTAAAACTAAAATCATTTTTAATACAAAAGTAGTTTGCACCTCCTTCACCATTGTTTAAGAGTTATTATTGTTCTACCGGTGACAAAATTCTTGCTTTGACAAGAATGTGAAGCACCATGTGAAAGGTACCCAAGAAACATGATGCCAACAAAAACAGACAGATCAAACAATCATAATACTTCACATGACCAACTAGCATGTTGTATCATTTTAAACAAAGACGCTATGAATACCTGTTTTAGTTAATTAGTCAAACTAGATAATCCCCTTTGTGTGTTGTTGCGGAGTTAAATGAATAATGTTGATGCTACATCGAATGCATGGGAATGAGTTTCGGAATTTTTAGAGCAGCTCTTATAGTTGAGCACAAATTAATGCATCGACGTGTGTGCACTATGATTTCATCTTAGCAAATGCATCTGTCATTATTAATAAAAGGTATATTTAAAAATAAGAATAGAAAATAGTATCTTTGTTGTGCGGAGCTGAAATATCTGTGTAGAATAAAATTTGTTCATGTATGCGTGTAATTGGGTTTATATATGTATAAGATATATTGATAGTTCACCACAAATAGCAATTTGTTTCTTGGTTAAAACTATAGGAGAGATTATTATGCTTGAAGTTGAGCTGATGATGATTTAACTTTCAACATGTATCAACTCTAAATGATTTCACTGAAACAGCAGGACAAGCCCCAAGATCTCGCCGACCTGCTCCGACGAGCCGCGAACGCAGACCGTACCGTGCTGATGACGGCGCTGAACGAGGCATGGGCGGCACCGGGGTCGTTCCTGGACCTGTTCCTGGAGAGCTTCAAGCACGGCGAGAACACCGCGTACCTGGTGAAGCACCTGCTCATAGTGGCCATGGACAAGAAAGCATTCGACCGGTGCAACGCCGTGCACCCCTTCTGCTACTGGTTCAGGGTGGAGGGCATGAACTTCGCCGCCGAGCAGAAGTACATGAAGGGGGACTACCTGGAGATGATGTGGAAGCGGAACCGGTTCCAGCAGACCATCCTCGAGCTAGGCTACACCTTCCTCTTCACCGACGTCGACATCCTGTGGTTCAGGGACCCGTTCCCGCGCATACCCCCGACGGCGCAGGTGGTCATGTCGTCGGACTTCTTCGTGGGCGACCCGGACTCGCCGGGGAACTACCCCAACGGCGGCCTCCTCTACGTCCGGTCCTGCGCCGGCAGCATCGGGTTCTACAAGCACTGGCAGGCGTCGCGGGCGCGGTTCCCCGGGATGCACGAGCAGTACGTGTTCGACAAGATCGTCAAGGAGGGCGTGCCCGGCCATCTCGGCACCAAGGTGCAGTTCCTCGACACGGGCCGCTTCGGCGGGTTCTGTCAGCACGGCAAGGACCTGGGCAAGATCGTCACCATGCACGCCAACTGCTGCGTGGGGCTGCAGAACAAGCTGTTTGATCTGAAGAACGTGCTGGAGGACTGGAGGACATACAAGGCGCGCGTCGCCGCCGGGAACACGGAGTACTTCTCCTGGAGGGTGCCCGGGAGGTGCATACACTGATTGATTAATTAGGGGATGCAAAATACACAAATTGCAAACTGTGCTCTCTTATTTTTTATTGTAGAAATATAGAGTTGCAAAGTTTTTTCAAAGTTAGAGAGAAACTGAGATCGTGTCAAGGCCTTTTCTTTTTCTTATATGTGCTTGATTGTTTTTTTTAACACAGTACAGACGCAAGTGCTCATATATACGTGCATACACTCACCCCCATGAACGTACACTCTACCCCTATGAGCATCTCCAAGAGGCTGAACCACATATTATCTTGAGATTTTACTAAGTCACCGTAGGCGCCTCGTAGTCAACGGGAACGTTTCCTCCCACTGAATGTGCATCGTCGGAAATTCTGAAATAAATTCAGAATAAATGCGAGCACCAGGACTTGAACCCTGATGGGCTGGGAATACTACTGTCCTCCACATGTTGATTCGTATGTGTGCTTGATTGTTGAAGTGTTACGTGATGGGCCTATTTCCTAAACAGTTCTGGAAATAGACAGAAATATGTAACTAAACTGCAGTAAAGTGAGAGCTCCTCGTCAGCGCCCTAAGCGCCCAATTGGTGCTACGCCGCACAGGCGTCCATAACATGGGCCGACTCGCTAAGATGCCACGCTCTTTCGCTCGCCTTTCTTGAGTCGATTGTCTTTTTGCTCTTGTCTCGTTGTTTCGCTCGTCATTGTGTGTTGCTGGTTCATTGTTTCAAGAAAAGAACTGATCATTTCTTTGTTAGTTTTGAAAAAAATGGTAAAACAAGAAATATGTTCATGAATTATTAAAAAAAGCATAAGTTTAAAAAGGTTCAAGAATTTGAAAAAGTTAAGAACTTGAAAAAAAGTTCACGAATTTGAAAAATATTGATGAAATCAAACAATGTTCAGAAAAATGATAAAAGTTCTTGAACTTTAGAATAGTTCATGAATTTGAAAAAAAATCATAAATTTGAAAAGAGTTCATGAACTTGACAAAAATCTTGAATTTGATAAAAGTTCAAGACTTGAAAAAGGTTAGTAATTTGAAAAAAAGTTCACTACATTGAAAAACAAATTTCATAAAACATCAGAAAAAGTTCATAATTTGGGAAAAGAGAATGAAATTTGGAGAAGGTTCATGAATTGGGGAAAAGTTCATGAGTTTGAAAAAAATGTTTGTGAGTTCAAAATTCTTCCTTAATTCAAATTCTAAAAAACATTATGGGTTTAAAAAAATTCACAAGTTTGAAAAATGTTCACAAATTTGAAAGCGGATTTGAAAAAAAATTCACGAATTTTAAAAAATTTAACAACTAGAAAAAAGTTCACAAATTTTAAAGGAAGTTTGTGAAAAAAAAAGGATATGAAAATGAAAAGGAAAAAGAAAAAACTGAAAGAAAAATGCCTAGAAAAACCCGGTGGAACCTGAACCGGAAATGTGCACAACAAAAAGGGAAAGAAGTACAAGTACACAGAGCAGGTGATTTAACCCAATTGGTTATTGTGGTCGGAAATCAACCAGGAGCTTTGGAGTTTGAATCTCAACGCGCGCAGTATGTTTTGTACTCCCTCTGTACTGTCGCTGGAGTAGCGGAGTAGGTTAGAAGAAGAAAAAGAAGAGAAAAAATAGGCCCAGCCCAGAACGGAGAGGGGGTGTGCCGGTTTGTGGTTAAGCCTGCGCTGAGGATATCAAATAGGAGTTGGCCTGTAAAATAGCCAAAAACTAGTTGAGCAAACAGATTATCATAATCCACAAGAATTCCATATTGACGATAATGACTTTAGATTGGTTCCCAGCGCTGACATGCCACAGCTTAGTATGCGCCTTCAGCTTGGCCTAGTTGAAATGGCTCGAGGAGAGCCTGTCTTTCCTTGCAAGTAGCCTTAGAGTATCTACAACCGGATCTCTTAAATCCGTCTCATACATCCGGACAGACCGCCCGGTCACGATTTTTTAACTCAGACGGGCCTCTCAAACGGCCCTCAAACACCCAGGTTAACCGACACCCCCCATATCCAGTCCAAATATGGGGGCGCCCGGGCACGCCCGCCACGTCGGACTGACGAAGGGGTCCCAGCCGGAAACGCCCTCAAACCCGGCGATCTGAAGCTCGCCTCCTCCGCCGGACCGGTGGCGCCGCGTGGCGCAGCTCCGGCGGGCCGCGTAGTGCATTGCCCGGCTATTTAAGTCGACCGGCGGCACCAAAACCCTACCATCCATCCATATTTTCCTCCTCCTGTCCGCCGCCACCGCCACTTTCCACTCCACCCGTCCGCCTAGTAACCATGCCCCCACGTCGCCGGGTGAGGAGCGAGCCCTTTCTGACGTCGGAGCGCCGGCTCGAGCTCCTTGAGCAGATCTGGGCTAGGTGCAAAGCCCGGATCGCCGCGGGGCTACCTCCGGATGCAGTGGATCCGGAGGAGGAGGAGGAGGAGGACGACGAGGAGGAGGAGGATGAGCCGGAGGAGGAGGATGTGGGGGACGCTGGCTTAGGGGATCTGCAAGCGAAGCAACAGGCCATCCTCGATTCCCTCCGGTCGGAGTCGGCTGCGGAGGCAAGACGCCGTCCCCGGCAGGAGATGGAGGCGCAAGAAGCCGCGAAGGAGGTGGAGATGTTCGCCTACATGGATGAGGTCTAGCAGGAGGAGGATGAGCCAGAGCCCTCCTACCCGCCCGTCCAGCCGGCGCCCAGCACCGTCGTCGTGGACATCTTGGACGGCGAAGAGTAGCTAGGGTAGTATGTAGGATTACTTTTGCATGCTTTGTATGGATCTAGGGGATAAAATATGAGAGAGGCGGATGCAAAGTGGCTAATTTGGGGCGTGCCCGGTCAGTGCCCGCGGACGCGCCCGCGGGCGTTTGAGTGGCCGGATTTGCAATGTCCGATTGTAGATGCTCTTACAGCCAGCCACCGCAAACCCTTATTCTAGACATCCGGATGGACAGCTTGGTGTTCGGTCAAAAAAAAAGTGACCCAGTCGGACTCCCCAAACCGACCGCGGACATCTGGGCTAACCAACACTCCTCAAATCCAGCCCAAATCTTGGACGGGTATGGGAGCCAGGACGCGCCCGGGCGTGTCCGCCATGTCAGATCCTGCCCACCATGGCCCACATGGACCCCACCCATTCCCACTAAAAACCCCACCCACAGCAAACCCTATCTCTCACTTCACTCTTTGGCGCTTCCCCTCCACTCCTGGTCTGTTCCCCTCCCCATCTTTTTCCCAATGTTGAGCATCGACAGCAGCGGAGGCGCCAGATCCGACAACAAGGACGAATGGGACGCATTCGACCACAAGGCATACGTGGTCGACGAGGAGGAGCTAGCCCTCTGCATCACCCTGCAACGGCCGAGGGTCAACACGGGTGGCAACTCTGGCTCGGTGTGTGCTCGTTCCCGCGTCGCCGGCGCCACGGACGTAGACGCCAAAATCGAAGGCACACACTACCCGCCGCGAGAAGCAATGGACTAGGTAGAGGGCGGCAGCGACAGAGGTGGCTGCATCTTCCTCCCGCCACTGATGTGGATTGCCGGTGTTGCCCTATGCTGAGGAGCAACTCCTCACGGCAGTATACCAATGTTCGGTGACGACGACAGAGACGGAGGCCTGCCGGATCCGTCGGAAGAATACCAAGGCGCTCCGACTCGATATCAAGCAATCGGAGCACGAATCAACAGAGAAGGCTACGGCAGCAGCGAAAGCTGCCTAGCTGCGGATGCAGCAGTACCACGTCGTCTGGAAGGCTTCCAAGCTGCATCTCGTCCTCGTCCGACAACTTCCACATCTCCTCCAGCTCCGACACCCCTCCCGCCACAGACACCTACGCGGATGGCTACAGTCGCTCTGATGACCGAAAGGGCAAAAGACTGACGAGGAAGTGGTAAAGATGCTCGGCCCTCTCCATCTCTGTTTCCATTTTTAGTAATTCCAGTTTAGATCTTTGTCCGTCAGCTGAAATGTGATGTTGAAACACTATCTTTTTGTCCGGATAACCGTGATATGCGGTTTGTTCTATGTTCCGGAATTTCGTTGATGATCTACGTAGTTTTCTTTCAAGTTGCACGCATAGTATGGATTTAGGGTACCGGATTACACGGTTGTGGACACGGAGATACGAGGATTGACTGGTCACTGTCCGCGGACACGCCTGAACGCGTCCATGGATGTATAGGGTGCCAGATTTGATATATTCGGTTGTAAATGCTCTGAGGGTTCATTATAACCGATTCTCACTTAAGCAATATAGCTTCCCAAGTTCATGGTAAGGAAAACACACACACACACACAGGGGCGTACTCAAGTTGAGCTACCCGGGTGCACAGGACATCGGGTGCAAGATGTTTTCTTTGTAAGTTTCATGGAACACTTCTGCTTCGGTACACCCCCCCTAAACACATGGATGGTTCAGATTACTCCATACCCCTTCATAATAAAGGGCAGGATGGTCTTTTCTTCAAAGTACGTCGAGGTGCTCGTATTGGCAAGAAGTGGTCGTTTTTGCACGGCTCATCTGGGCCGGCCCATTTGCGGGTGTACCGTCTTCACTGGGAGAAAAAAGGACGGCAATGGGAATCGAACCTGCATCTTCAAGTCCATGTGCGTTCTATGCTAGCCAGTGTGACTACCAATCTGTTGTGTTAAATTTCCAGCGCTAATCTTTAAGAAACTAAAGGTCGCGGCACTGGGAGAAAAATAGCAAGAAAAAAGGATGGCGATGAGAATCAAACCTGCGCCTTCCAGTTTAAGTGCGTGCTGTGCTAGCCACTGTGACTACAATCTGCCGGTTTACATTTCCAGCGCGAACCATTATGAAACTAAATGTCGCGGCAAAATTTAAAACATGAGTTTGCAAAATTAAGATGAACCAAAGTGTGCAATAGTGATCAAACCAGGGACATCGCACCAGCCAACCACGTCACTAGCCACTATACTAACTAAGTTTTGGTGTTCAAAAAGATAGCCCAGTCTATATGAACCATAACCCGTGACATATTTTTTTTATTTCGGACCTCATTTTCTTATTGGAAAAATTAAATATTTTTAGAAACACAGCCATTTAGAAAATTGTGATATTTTTAAAAGAACTAGAAAATTTGTGAAAAATGTGGCCATTTTTTGGGAATCATAAAAGAAACAAAATTGCAAATGATAATATTTTTTGAAATTGCGAACAATTTTTTGGAAAAGGCGAACATTTACAATTTTAAGATTTAAAACTAAAACATTTTGTGAAAATGCAATTTTTGGGAATCTCAACCATTTGTTTTACAAAGGAAAAAACATTGAAAAGGAGAACATTTTCTGAAAACAGGAACTAAACTGAAAACACGAACAACTGTTGAAATCAAGAATATTTTTTGAATTTGGGAACAAATTTAGTAACCTCATCGTCCCGATTACACTGCTTGCCATCCGACTACGCTGCCGCTCATGATATTTAAAAGCAGGAAATGTATAAGAGTCAACTACTGTGTCGATGGAAGAAAACATGTGTTCGTTTACAATGCGTACAGTACACGCATGCACACACGCATGTTATCAAGAAACATATTTTCTCAAACATGATAAAAATAGACAGATTTTCTTAAGCTTTTTCAACGAGAACTTTTATTGAATTTGTGAACAAAATTTGTGAAAAAATTGTGAAAAAGAAAAGAGTAAAAAGAAATAGGAAAACAAAAAATAAAAAAAGAGAAATAAAAAAAATAAAAAATAGTAAGAAACCGATTCAGGAACCTTTTGGAAGGTTCCAAAAAATGGATAGGAACCTTCGAGAAGGTTCCCAAAACGAAAGCCTATGAACGTTAGCTATTCGCAAAATGGTTCGAGACTTGCCCTTCCGGCCTACCCGAACGTACCAGGTTCTACACGCCGTGTTTGGTTGCAAGCATGAAATTACACCAAATTTAGCCAGCAGTTGGGCATGCCCAAGGTTGTCCCGCCACGCAAAATTTGAATGAATTCGGACACCGAACGCGCGTTGCGTCACGTCCGGCCTGTGTTTTAGGTTTTTTCACCAGGAATACCCTAGAAAAAGCATAGAGTGTCTGAAACCAATGAAACATGGCAAGCATGCTGCCCATGGTAATGCCAATGTGTGGAAAAAATTTGGGTGCATTCGGAGGAGGTGAAAAAAAAAGTGGTTCGAGACTTGCCCTTCTGACCTACCCAAATGTAGCTGGTCGTGCACGTTGTGTTGGTTGAAGCATGAAACCACTGAAAAAAGTTCCATGTGCTAATTTAAAAAACAATCACAAATTTGAAATAAAATCACAGACACAAAAAAGTTCATGAAATTGAAATGAAAGAACAAACTCAAAAAAATTCATGAATTTGGAAAAAGTTCATTAAAAAAACAAATCATAAATTTGAAATAGTTAACGAATTTTAAAAGGTCTACGAATTAAGAAAGAAAACAAAAATAGAAAGAAATAAGTTAAAATGAAAAAATTCCAAAGAAAAAGGGCAAACTGAAGAAAATAGATCGGAAACGCATGCTTTTTTATTAGCGTTATATATTAGATGAGAAGGAGGATGTTATGACACAGTTATTAAACTATCACGGTGGTTAGCAGGTTCACTGCTATAGGTTGATCGTGTGGGTTCGAATTCCACAAAGCGCAGCTAATTTTTGATCTTTAATAAAAGAAAGAAAAAAAACACTAAATGGGCCAGGCCCGCCCAAGGTGCAAATAACACTGTATTGAGCCTAATACGAACGTACGGCCCTGTGTACAATATGTTAAATGTCCATATTACTCTTTATACGTTTTGTGAGGGGGGGTGTACCGAAGCAGGTCTCTTCATGGAAAATATGGTGTGTGACACACCATCTTTAGATGAAAAATATGAGTGATCATATGCTAGCACACCGGGTCATTTTCTCTCTAGGTCCGTCCCTGCACACACACACACAACACATGCGGCAACATACATATGCGTGCACATACACACGTGCGTGGCATCGTCACTTGGAGGCGCGGGCACAGTTCGGCGCCTCCATGCGGATCTAGCGTGGCTGCTGCGAGTGAAAGCTCACGGTGGAGCGTGCAGCGTGGTCGGGGGCCTCGCTCGATAGGTGCATGCAGTGTTGCGTGGTCTTCGGTGCTTTGCTTTGGCCATGGTTGGAGCGCAGGGAGGTGGCAGGGGCGCCCGGTGTCCTACGGATCGCAGGGGTGCTCCAACGTGTGAGTGAGAGGGCCTCTGCCTGGCTCGAAGGAGTGGTGTGGCAGATCTGGCTTCTTCGTTTGTTGGTGTGCGCGTGGTGTGGCGCGTTGGTGCGTCCAGTACAGGCTCCGGCTGGGAACTGCGGTGGTGCTCAGCCTCGGGTGGCGCTTCCTGGTCCCTTGCCGACATGGTGCTAGGAAGGGCGTGATGGCGATTGCAACGTCCGATGGCTCTCTTCCTGTACAGTCGTGGACAAATCTGGCGTGGTGCCTGCATTTTGACCGCCGGTGGTCTCCAGAGGTGCAGTTGGCTGCTCTGCGCTTCTTCTTCGACGGGCTAGTCCTTGATTGGTGGTCTTGCCTACGCCGGTCTGGGTCACTGAGGGTGTGTTGATAGCTTGGGTGGAAATTCTGTCTCGGCCTATGGCTTATAACTAGCGATGGCTATGCCTATGGGCGCCGTTGACCTTCTTGAAGGCATCGTTGTTTTGTTGTCTCACCCCTCACACCCAGTACTGGTCGTTGAAGCTCAGGGGGAAACCCTAGATCTGTGTGATCGGACGAAGGTGGCGCCTTAGCGTTGTACCCCTCTTGAAGGCTTTGTCCTAGAGCGGAGCATTGGCGAGAGGGACTGATGGAAGGTGGTGGTATTGGCATCAGGGCTTCTTTGGCAACAATGATGTGGGCCCTCTGGCTATTGAAAAAGCATCTGGCCTATCTATGGGATTACCTCCGAATGTTTTGTTGTGGTGAAGTCGGAGTTACGACGGTGGTGCCTGTGACGACGACAATCCAACCCACACAGTGGCATCACAACCATTAATGGATGAGCCAAATCTGCCACTGTTAAAAAAAAACATGAATTGGCGCATGCGTGCAGTGAGCGAGGAAAGGAAATGAACGAAATCACTCAGATTATATTTATACTCGTATAATTGTGTGTTAGTCAAATCAAATATATAGGCGTAACCTTGGACGCACATGTCACAAAGCGTTTGAAATAACCGGTCATGGATTTGACTGAACGGATAGAAAAATTGAGTTGCAAAACAAATAGCAAAAGCGGTAAATAAAGCACGCTTCTATACATTTGACTACTTGGTTAAAAGCCCGGATAGGATTGCCATATCTGTGGCCAGATTATAGTAGTACTACTGTAACCATTCTTTTTGCCGGGATATTACCATGACCATTGACCGCGCCGACGGACGGACTTGCTAACAGGTTCGTTGATTTACAATCAGGTGAACAACACGGTTTGTGTTCCTGCACCCTTTATGCATTAGCACTAGCCGTATATTCTAATGTGTAATCCTTGATCAGTCGATTGCGTTTGCGTGCATGCATCACATGGTAACGAGATGGCCGCAGACTCCGGACCAACTGAGACGGCCTGCCTGCCGGTCCAAGGTGGGCAGATGGCTCTGGAAACAACATGCTAAAGTGCGGATGGCTGTCAACGGGTGGATATAATTCTCGATCGTAGCAAATCCACAGATCAGAAAGAATTGATCAGTAAACCTGCGCACGGTAGTTAGAGCAGCACCAAACATATAGCCTCCAAATTTCCGCCCTAAGAGCATGGTTAATAATATAGCCAACTGCTGGCTATATATTGTTGCAATGTTATATATAGTCATCACATGTACTTATACAACAAGGTTAGCTATAAGAGTAAGTATAATAAACTGATGTAGGTGGGCTATAAGACTTTAAATATTATATCTTTACTGAGTTGGATGGGAGAGAAGAAAAGCAGGCTGTAGATTTACAGCCGGCTGTAGCACGTACTCCAAGAAGCTATATGTGAGAGTGTATGATGGGTCATGGGGTAATAAAGTAGTACTAATACTTCCTTATAGCCTACTACTATACATTTTGACTATTACATTGGCTGTAGATGACATGGCAACATGTTATAGCCATCAGTCAGCTATATTATCAACCATGATCTAAGGTTGGTTATAAGAGTTGTGCTTTTTTCACTTTCTCTCTATCACTTTCTTCATATTTATTGTATATGTCTAGGAGTACATATATAGTTAGGCTCTTCCATATTAGCCCACTCCCCTCACTTTTTCATGTCTCTCTTCTCCACATAGGCAAAATTACCATGTAAGCAGGCTATAAGCCTACTATTATACTCGCTTTAAGAGCCTATTTGATTCACAGGATTATAATAACGCAGTAATAGGGAAAACACAAGATTGAAATATCATACCCATGGCGTTATCCTCAACCTTGATTATCAAAAAGAGTCAACTGAGAAGTCCTTGTGGAAATGATCACCACAAGGAGTTTGGGAACAAATGGATTAGTTGGATCATATCTGTCCTACAACAGAGTTCTTTTTGTGTTAGATTAAATGACGCCACCGGTCCCTATTTGGGGAAAAAGTTTAAAACAAGGTGACATGTACCCTATTGTGTTCAATCTAATTGCTGATGTTTTCTCTAAAATGCTTGCCAAGGCTGCTCGAGCTGGTATAATTTCTGGGATATTCTTCCTAGTGTCGACCTGGGGTGTTGTTAGTCTCCAATACGCCGGCGATACCATCCTTTTTCTTAATCTCGACCCTATCACTGCTAGGAATGTTAAGTGTCTCCTTTCTTGTTTTGACCAACTTCTGCCATGAGGATTGACAATAATAAATGTGATTTGCTTGCAATTGAAGTTGAGGATGATGGCACTAAATTATTAGCTCAAATTTTTTGTTGTAAGATCATCACTTTCCCCTTAAGTACTTAGGAGTGCCTTTGCACTATCTCAAGCTTAGGCGGAAAGATATTCAACCTATTACTGATAAAATCATTAAGAGGATTTGTGGGTGAAGAGATAAATTTCTCAGTTACGATGCCAAATTAGTGTTGCTTCGTACTTGCATTGCTAGTATTCCTTTATATATGATGTCTATCATTAAGTTTCCTAAATGGGCAATTACAACTATTACTTCCTAAATGGATGTCAATCCTTTGAATGTGGGAGATATTCATAAATTTCATTTAGTCAACTGGGGGCTTGTATCCCAGAAAAAAGTTTATGGGGGTTTAGGAGTTCCTTATTTGAGAGAGCTTAACATGTCTTTACTTGCTTCTTGGGCTAGTAGGTATTTTGCTGGTGGTGATAAGAACTGGTTGATCCTTTTGGATCACAAATATAATACTTGCAAGCCTAATCTTCTTTGGTCCAAACCTAATGTTGGTTATCCCTTTTTTCTAAAGAAGCCACTTGTGACGGAACCTAAACTGACAGGTCTCGTGGTAGGGGATCCTAAGCTAGGAGTCTAGGAGCGATGGTAACAAGGACACGTGACTTTACCCAGGTTTGGGCTCTCCGAGTAGATAATACCCTACGTCCTGTTTATGTTTATTGCGATGGAGTAAGTATAGTACATGTATCTACCTAGAGATTTCTTATGTTGTCTACGCGCCAGGACGCTCGGTTTATTTAGGTACCGGGGGTCCTAGATCCTAGTCGGCTAAATCACGCCACTGGTCTTATGTTCATAAATTTCATTTAGCCAATTGGGGGCTTGTATCCCAGAAAAAAGTTTATGGAGGTTTAGGTGTTCCTAATTTGAGAGAGCTTAACATGTCTTTACTTGCTTCTTGGGCTAGTAGGTATTTTGCTGGTGGTGATAACAACTAATTGATCCTTTTGGATCACAAATATAATACTTGCAAGCCTAATCTTCTTTGGTCCAAACCTAATGTTGGTTCTCCCTTTTCTAAAGAAGCCACTTATGTTGGAACCTAAACTGGCAGATCTCAAGGTAGGGGGTCCTAAGCTAGTAGTCTAGGAGCGATGGTAACAAGGACACATGACTTTACCGGTTTAGGCTCTCCGAGGAGATAATACCTCATGTCCTGCTTATGTTTATTGTGAGGAAAAATAGTGGCTGCACCCAACTTCGGTGCACCCACATAGTGAATAGTAAATTCGACATAAATAGAAAAAAATTCTGAAACTTCGTGGATGTGATTATGAGCAAATGTTTTAGGAGCTTGCAAAGTTTGGTCACCAAAAAACATCAAATGATCTCCATACAAAATGAAATACAAAATATGCTCTGCGCCCAAGTTTATTGTCCACATGTTTCAGCATAAACTTTGTTTGTTTTGTACAGAGGTCTTCGGATGTCATTTGGCCACCAAATTTTGCATGTACCTGAAACATTTGGTCATAATCACATCCACAAAGTTTCAGATTTTTTAAAATGTTTTGCAAAGTTTTTTATCGTGGATGCACCGGGGTGCAAAGTCCGTGGGTGCACAAAAACCATACTCTTATTGCAATGGAGTGTATCTACCTAGAGATTTCTTATGTCGTCTACGCTCCAGGCCGCTCGGTCTATTTAGGTACCTGGGGCCCTAGGTTTACAAGATCCTAGTCGGCTACAAACGGAGAGATAGAATCCTCCACGAAGCCAGAGTATTGGAGTATACGTGAAGTCTTCTGGATCCTTCTAATTATACACCATGGGCCGCCTGATGTGGCCCGGGTCGAAACCAACAATGGGTCCTCACTTCGGGAATCGACATGAGGAGATACCCCTTAGACGGGACATCGTCAGTAGCCTCTAAACCGGTCTTCAAGTCTGGATGCACCTCGGTTCGTCCGAGCTGCACATTATCTTCAGTCGTCGGTCTTGAAACAAGTTCAACGAATGCATACTTTTGCAGTCAAGTCCCAGCGTCGCATTGCGGGGAAATATCAGGTGATACCGAGGTTTAGGTGATACCGTGATATGACCTTCTTGGCCGTTGGATCTGAGATCCGACAGCATTTGAGGAGTTATTGTATCTATGCACAATTTTGAGACTCTCAGATGGTTTTTTTACAAAATGTTCAAGAGTTCCCGGGAGTCGGATATGAGATCCAACGGCTTCCGGGAGCCCGTATCATGTTATCACGTAAGCCTGATATCTTCCCGTCGCATTGCATCTGAGGTGACTAACACCACCTCGGTTTCTGATAAGTGTTGAAAGAGCTTCAGCCGAGCTACACGTCGGAAATGTTTCTTGTTGTCCCGAGGAGGATATGGACGTCCGCATGTCTCTCCGCTACTCCCGGGAGGAGTGCCCTTGACCGCGGACGGACTCGTTCCAGCGGGAATCCATTGCACTTGCGCAAATGGCGCTTGGATCCGCCGGGTTGGTGGCATGAGGCATGTGACTGGCACCCTCTAGCATCGCAACCACAAGAATCGTGCGTCCACGTCCGTCGTCGATCTCACCTCCACCGGTGACGTCGAGGCCACACGCTCCGACGAGGAAGAGTAGGACATGGGAGAGGGCGGCGCCTAGTGTCCCATGTGGGTCAGTCCGTGTCCCATGTCCTACTCTACCTCGCCGGCGTTCGGACCTTCACTTTGCGGGTCTCACGGCCGTCAGACAGGGACACAGAGGGAACAACAAAGACGGTCGATGGTGATGATTTGACTAGGTTCTACGTTGCATGTAATTGTCTGGATTTGATAATTTACAATGAGGTATTCGACTGTGAAACGGAACATTTGAGTGCTAACCGGTCAATGTCCACGGAAGCGCCCGCGTGCTTCCGCCTATGTTTTGGGGCCGGATTTTGGTTCGGTTGTGTAGATGCTTTTATTTACCTAACTCAGCCAGAGCCCGTACTAACATGTCCTTGTATGGTGAGATTCTACCACCGTCTCTAAAATCACCTTTGTTTACCGAATCCAAAGTCAGTCTGCTCCCCTTCCACCCTGCGAGTTGCCTGGAAGGAAGCACATGAGAGAGGTCGACGTGCCGTACGTTGGCGGTCAAAGGAGCACCTCAGTAGCACACATGCAGCAGCTAGCCCATGCTACGTAGTACGCACAAACAAGATCCCCAAGACGACGGCGCCAATGTTGGCAAGGTCTTCCATAACGCGTAGGGGCTTCGCCTTTCCACAGGAGGAGAGCGGAGGCTTTTTATACACTACCAGGAACGACAGACGCAGAGAGGAGGAGCACCAGCTAATTAAAGGTGGAAGAAGACATCAGTCTCTACAGGTAGAGATCAGGACATATATACGTGGTTTCTGGGTAGAGATCAGATCCACTGCGCTTTCTGCCGTTGCTGTAATTCCATGGGGAACTGCTTCGGCTCCGAGGAAACCAAATTAGAAGGGGTGAACACACCGGGCCATCATGGACAACTCCAACCCCAGGGTAATAGTTATTTCCACTTCTTCATCCGGACATGCATTTCTTGTTTAATTAACTACTTCCTCCGTCCCACAATATAAGATAGTTTTTCAAGCTAACTGTTCTTTCTGTATTAGATCATGTTGGTTTGTTTTGTCTGTGCCAATTGATTACTTGGGCGTAGTCTTTTTGATCCTCTTTGGTCTAAGTGAGTTTAAAAGACTCGGAGCAGAAAAAGCATGGAAATTTGAAGTTATAGTATCAGTATGCATGTTAGCTCTTATAGAAATTTAAAATTTAGAAATATGTAATATAAGTTGTTTGTGGATGCCAAAGGAAAAGCACAATAATTTTTCAATTATTAGGTGTATGTCATCATTAAAAATCATTCCATGAGGCTAGACTCTGATTTAATTTTTCTTTTCTTTAAAACTGCATTCAAAGTAGATCACCGAAAAAGTCCTATGTCACAGACCAAACAAACATTGCAGAGAAGAACTTAAGGAATTGAATCCTTCCAAATTCCTATGAAATTTCAATAAACCGAAGAGGCTTACCTGTTTGTTTATTGTCTTGAGAAAGGGTAGTATATTAAATTCATATGGAACTTCTAGCCTATTTGTTGTTGCAGCAGCTTGCCACCTTTTGCTAATTCAGCTCTCTCTTCTCTGTCTCACTGATCTCTTGTTTGCGTAGCAACCGCAAGCCGCAGTCTTCCACCCATGTCTGCACCCAATGCCAGACAAGCCCAGGGCTCGTCCATGAGCGTCATCACCAGCAGAAGTACTAATGGCGCTGGCAACATATCGGCGGATTTCCTGGAGCCGGAGGAGGGCATGATCCTGGAGGTGCCCAACCTGCGCATTTTCACGTTCGCTGAGCTCAAGGCCGCGACCAGGAACTTCAAGCCTGACACCGTCCTGGGTGAGGGCGGGTTCGGGCGGGTTTACAAGGGCTGGGTTGACAAGAAGACGATGAACCCCACGAGCAGCGGGGTCGGCCGCGCCATGGTTATTGCCGTCAAGAAGCTCAACCCGGGGAGTAGCCAGGGCCTAGAAGAATGGCAGGTGCATTCATACACATGCACACGCTAACACTAGCATTGAACTGTTGAACTGGAGTCCCTATATAGAAAATAGACATGGATAAGTACACAATTAATATTTTTGCAGTGTGAGGTGAACTTTCTCGGGAGGATGCCGCATCCGAACCTGGTGAGGCTGCTGGGGTACTGCTTGGAGGAGGGGGAGCTCTTGCTTGTCTACGAGTTCATGGCCAAGGGGAGCTTGGAGAATCATCTCTTCAGAAGTGAGTCCGGCAGCAACTACTTTATTAGTCTTGCATATGCGTGTTTCTTTGTAACTTCGCTTGTTTGATTTCATGTGTATTGGAGTTGTGACTCTTTTTGACAACCGCTTTGGATTGGCTATTCTTAGTAAGTGTGGTGGGGTGGTCTATACGCACCAAACAAAAACAAACTTTGATGTGGTGCCAAGGTCACCATCTTTGAGTGAAAAAAGTGAAAGAGATATGGTAAACTGAGGGGTATGTTTCTCGGTAGGAGAAGGCGGCTCCGTCCACCCTATCTCATGGGCCCTGCGGTTACGGATCGCCATCGGCGCCGCACGCGGCCTCGCCTTCTTGCACTCGTCGGACAAGCATGTCATCTACCGAGACTTCAAGTCCTCCAACATCCTCCTCGACACGGTACGCGTGCATATATAAACCCTATATAAAATGTACAGTCGCCTATATAGTCAACAAAAATGTTATTCCTACGCACACCTTCTACGTAAGATTTTTGTAAAACCAGTACGTAAGAATAGCGTTGCTCTCTCTCTATATATATAGTCAACTGATGCACGTACGTGTTGTGCCTTGGGTCGTACGTCATGCAGCACTACAACGCAAAGATCTCCGACTTCGGCCTCGTCAGGAACGGCCCGGCCGACGGCGACAGCCATGTCACCACCCGCATCATGGGCACCTACGGCTACGCCGCACCGGAGTACGTCTCCACAGGTACGGCCGTACCGCTCCACTCGCCCACCATAATTAGCCCCGTCACCACTCAAAAATCCGTGTGTGTGTGTGTGTGTGTGCAGGTCACCTGTACGTGAAGAGCGACGTCTACGGGTTCGGCGTGGTGCTGCTGGAGATGCTCACCGGTTTGCGCGCGCTCGACACGGCCCGGCCGGCGCCGCAGCTCAACCTCGTGAACTGGGCCAAACCGTACCTGGCGGACCGCCGGAGGCTGCCGCAGCTGGTAGATCCGCACCTGGAAGGGCAGTACACGTCGAGGGCCGCCCTGCGAGCCGCGCAGCTCACCATGAGCTGCCTCGCCGGCGACCCCAAGAGTCGGCCCTCCATGGCCGAGGTTGTCGCGGCGCTCGAGAAGATCGAGCACATGAAGCCGCCGCCGCACAGGCTCGTCTCGCCTCGGGCCGCCGCGCGGACTGTGCACGGGCGCACGCAGACGGGTATACCTACACGTACAGCACTGCACTGATCTTTCAGTTTCAACGTAAGTTTCGATTTTGGAGAGCCCCCACAGGGAGTAGGTTTGCAATGACACAACAAGTAGTTAAGGCGATAGTATTACAGAACCACTTGTGTGTTACTTAAGGTGGCGGAATCCAAAGTGTAATATAACAAACCGGCTGACAGAGGTATTTGCGCCTTTTCACCATTTATTTATATATTTTTATTATTTATATAAAAGCTACTTTTAGCAGTTGAATATATATTTCATTGATGAAATCAACATAGTATGTTTCACGGAAATGATATCTGGCGAACGTCAGCTAGGGAGCCCATCCAAGCGAATGTCTTCCCTCCCGTTGCACGAATGTTGGCGCAAGGCTGATACCACGTAGATCAGCCAGAGTCATTTGCTGTTACTCGTTTCCTGGCGAATGTTCTCTATTTTTCTCTCCAACATTTCATAGTCAAGGTGGGGTTTGAACTCGCCGACCTCCTGCATACGGGCGGGGGCGCTTACCACTATGTTGAACCGGATTTCGTGAACAATTGCGACCGAACTTCTATACATATTTTTAAAACTATTTTTTTAAAATTATTTTTCTTTTGAAAAAATTCCAAAAATACCAAATTATATCCATTTTGGAAAATTCCCTATTTTTAGAGGTTTTTTTATAAACAATGTGCATTTTTTATTATAAGTAGCATGACAATTTATTTTTTATTTTTAATCCATGACATTTTTTATGTTCCAAAACATGGCAATTTTTAGGTCTTTTTGTAATGCCCCATGGAAAGCTTTGGGAATTTTTTATCACTTATTCATGGCATTTTTGGAATTCTTTTTTACTTCCTCACATGGCAGTTTTATTATTAAGAGCATGGCATTTTAATAATAAATAACATGATAATTTTATTATTAAGAGGATGGCTGTTTTATTATTAGGAGCACGCCATTTTTATTTTAATAATATGAGATTTTTATTATTAAGAGCATGATATTTTTATTATTGAGAGCATGGCAGTTTAAATATTAATAGGATGGCAATTCTATTATTGACCAGATGGCATTTTTATTATTGTTTGCATGGAAATTTTATTATCGAGAAGATGGCTGTTTAATTATTAAGAGGACGAATTTTTTATTTTTTATTTTTGACATGGTAATTTTATTTTATTTTCATTAACACGACATTTTTTTAAATAATTTTTTGCACAGTGGACCAAATAAAACAAAGTTTAATACATGGACATTTTTGTTTTTTGTCTACGGAAAAGATAAAGAAAAAATGTTCTCCATAAAACATGGCATTTTTTGCACCGTGAAACATCTCCGTGGCAAATTTCATAAATTTTCTTTTTGTAGATCCCACGACACATATTTTAATCATACCATTGCAAAATTATAAATTAGAAAAATGGATGTTTTATAAAGTAGCGACATTTTCATAATCATGGCATTTTTATAATTTTATGTATCCCTCTATTTTTATAGGAAAATGTTTTTTTTTTCTGTTCATGTCAGTTAAAAAATAGTTAACTAGGCCTCTAGGCCAATCAGGGTCCCCCCCCCCCCAGCTGCTTCCCTTGGCGAAAGTAATCATTTGTTGGGAGTTGATCCCTACCGACAGTTCGTTGGGAGTTGGAACTCATGTTTATGATTAGGAAACCTTAACCATCTTTGATCAACGAGCTAGTCTAGAGAGGCTTACTAGGGATACGGTGTTATTTATGTATTCATACATGTATTTAAGTTTTCGGTTAATACAATTCTAGTATGAATAATAAACATTTATCATGAACAAGGAAATATGATAATAACCAATTTATTATTGGCTCTAGGGCATATTTCTAACACCAAGGGCCCACCATTGTGATATCCCACCAAAAAAGAGATCTTGCGTATCGATGCGCACGGTGATTAATGATACGTCTCCAACGTATTTATAATTTTTTATTGTTCCATGCTATTATATTATTAATCTTGAATGTTTTATATATATTTACAAGCAATTATATATTATTTTTTGGGACTAACCTATTAACTTAGGTCCCAGTGCTAGTTGCTATTTTTTTTTGCCTAATTTTGGTTTTTTAGAATATCAGTACCAAACAAAGTCCAAATGCCACGAAACTTTTTGGAGTTTTTTTTCTGAACATAAGAGACCCTGGAAGCTTCGGGAGGGGATGAGAAAATGGAGCAGTGGCCCACGAGGCACCAGGGCGTGCCCAGGGGGTAGGGCGTGCCATGGTGGCTCGTGGGGCCCACATGGCTCCGTTTGACCTAACTCCGCCTCTATAAATTCTCTAAAATCGGGAAACCAACAGAGGAGTCCACGAAATACTTTTTCCACCGCCGCAAGCCTCTGTTCTCGAGAGATCCCATCTAGGGACCTTTTTCGGTACTCCGCCGGAGGGGGAATCAATCACGGAGGGGCTCTACATCAACCTTGCTGCCCTTCCAATGATGCGTGAGTAGTTTACCACAGACCTACAGGTCCATAGTTAGTAGCTAGATGGCTTCTTCTCTGTATTTGATCTTCAATACAATATTCTCCTCGATGTTCTTGGAGTTCTATCCAATGTAATTACTTTTTGCGGTGTGTTTGTTGAGAACTATGCCGGGAGGGAGAGACGGGGAAATAGCCAAGGCCAATGTATTGGGGTGCCTTGCTGCGCCCCTCCTCTATATTTGTATGTGTGGGCGGGCTGGGAGTCTAGCCCTACTCCTAATAGGAGCTGGGCCCCCGAGGCCGACTCAATCGAGTACGGGTACCGGGTCCCCTTCGGCGGAATCCATGTCTTCATCGGTAAAATCAGTGGATCTGAGCCTAAGCTGGACATCTGCACCGACCACGTCGAGCCGGCTCGGCGCATGCAACCCGCCCGGATCCAAGCCAGCCGGAAGCATGTCTTCGTTGGTTTCACACAAGGTGTGGAACTTGCGGAAAATTCCGCATCTGGAGGAGAGACTCTCGTCCACTCGGATGGTGAGTCCTCGACTAGAGAGACAGAGTCAATCTACCAGCTTCATGACGGCGGGCTTGGGGGTTGTTTCGATGGCGACATTATTTTGGACCCTTATGAGCCACCGTGCCGAGCCGCCATCTTCATGGCGGGGACGGCGCCGGCTCTCAATTCTTCGGCGGCCGGGGCAACAGCAACAACTAACCCTTTAGCATCCGGCTCAAGTTTTGTTTGAGCTGGTGACTACCCTGACGACCTTGATGGGGACAGAGGTCATTGCAGAAAACCAAGTGGAACGCAATGCGGAAATTGCCAAGCTTCGGGAACAGATGACCAAAGCCCGGGAGGATATCAACGCTGAGAACACCCGGATAACCGCGTTGCAGGCTCAAGTTAATGCAGAGGCGGAACGTTTGAAAACGAAGGCTTGGCGCCTAAACCTCGATCAGAATGCTTCCAATGTAGTCTACCAGAGGAGATACTAGAGCCGTTTACCTCTCAGTTATGAGACCGCACGTTTGTTCAACACGCCAGGGGCAGGACCAAGTACTCCGGGAGCACCGGTTATACCCCAATTAACCCCGGATGCGCCTGGGAATAGGGTGACAGCTCAACCTCACCAGCCAGAGCCATCCCGGAGGGATGAGCCGGTCCAAGACCCTCCCCTTGTCCAGACACCGCTGCAGCATCTCTTGACACCGCCGGGTCACTTCTCTAACCCGGTGGATAACATGGTGGCGGCGGCAACCCGGCTCACCGCGCTTCCCATTACCGGTGAGTCGCCAGTCGCGGTGGAAACCCGAAACGCCATTGAACTATTGCAGACGGCGATTGCTCAGCAAGCTAATTACTCGTATAGTCGGCATCGTGTACACTCGACCCTACTGCCAAGTCGTAGCTACAGCCGGCATGCTGAGTCGCCGGCGGTTTCCAGTAGTGAACGACGCCATAACCCGCCCTAGGATAACCCGCCCCATAACCCGAGGACTGATGCTCAAGCCACTGTGGATGGTGCAAGGGCCCGTCACGAGGCATAGGCAGTAAACCAGGGGGCTTATTAGCCACCCCTGGCAATTCCTTCAGCTTCGGTGGGAGCCAGGTCCAGTGCTAGAACCATCGGAGTGCCGTGCCTGGTGCCAACTTTACGTAACGAGCGCATGCCTAAAGATTTTAAAGGTCCTCGCAAAGTGCCCAACTACACAGCGGATCTCCCTCCAGAGGCTTGGATCGAGCGCTACGAACTGGCCATGGATATGTTGGACGTCAGTGATGCGGTGTGTGCCAAGTATTTCACTATGATGTTGGAGGGGCCGGCTCGCACATGGTTGAAGAACCTCCCCCCCCAATTATATCAACACCTGGGCGGAGTTGAAGGAGTGCTTCATCAAGATTTTTCAAGGAATTTGCAAGCAGCCGATGACGATTGTTGGTCTGCAGCATTGTGTACAGCGTGAAGATGAGTCGGCCCATCATTGGGTTCGCCGGGTTGCGAGCATTATCCACTCTTTCGATAGCATTGGGCCGGCTCAAGCTGTGCTGATTTTGGAGAAGAACTGTCACTTTCAGCCACTTGTGCAGAAGCTAGGGCGGCTTAAGCGCAAGTGCATGGATATGGGTAATCTCATGGACGTGCTTACCAGATACGCTAATTCTGATGGAACGAAGGATCCCAACTCTGATGATGATATATCTGGCAAGGGCAAGAAGAATGGGGGCGGCAAGGGCCAGCAACAGAATGCCTCGGCGCAGAATGGAAATCACAATAACCATGGTAATGGTGGAAAACGCAAGCACCCTGACGGCGGGTCAGATTTTGTGGCTAACACCAATGCAGGGTTCAAAAATCAGCGTCGTAATGGCAAGCAACCTTATAATGGGGGAAAGCCCAAGAATTATGAGGAAGCCCTAAATGCACCATGCCCTAAGCATAGTTATCCTAATAAGCCATCTTCTCACGCTTGGAAGGACTGTTATATTATGGAGGAGTACACGAATCAATCCTTTTAGCAACATCATGGCAACGGTAATGGGCCGCCCGGTGGGTCAGGCTCAGGAGGTTTCCAGGGAGCTGGCTTTGGTGGTGGCGGCTCAAATTCTGGCTATCAGAGTTAAGGGAATCATGGTGGTCATAATCAGCAGCTGGTCAAGGTAATCAGCAACAGAATAACCAGTCAGGATATCAGAGTAATCCTAAGCAGCTTAACAGTGGCTAGTACCATGTCTTTACTATGAGCACTTGCAAGCGTGACTGGAGGGTCCATAAGTAGGCAGTCAATGCGGTTGAGCCGGTGGTACCGCAATATTTGAGGTGGTCTGAGCACACGATAACCTGGAGCCGGGCGGATCAACCGCCCCGTGTTGATGATCCGGGTCATCTGGCCCTCATGGTGGCCCCTCAAGTGGGCGGTTACAAATTCACCAAGGTACTTATGGATGGTTGTAGCAGCATCAACATATTATACTATGACACTTTTCGACGGATGAATCTGACAGAAAAGGATCTTAAGCCGTCCTCTACGGTATTTCGTGGAGTTGTTCCTGGCAAGTCGTCTTATCCTGTAGGGAAGATTGCTCTAGAGGTGGCTTTTGGTGACGAGTATAATTACAGGGCAGAGACGCTGTGGTTTGAGGTGGTCAAGATTAAGAGTCCTTATCATGCATTGTTTGGACGGCCGGCTTACGCTAAATTCATGGCTCGCCCTTGTTACATATATTTGCAGCTTAAGATGCTAGGGCCACGAGAGACAATTACGGTTCATGGCAATCATAAGATAGCTCTGGAATGCGAAGGAGATGCTGCTTATGCAGAGTCGGCTTGTGCTACTGATGAGCTCAATTTTTATAAAGATAATGTTGACCCGGCTGATATGACCCCTCTGAAAAAGCCCACCACCGAGAAGGACACTCTGCTTAAGTTCAAGTCGGCAAAAGACACGCAGCAAGTTGACTTTGTTGGGTAACGCAGCAGAAAACAAAAAATTTCCGACCTACGCACCAGCCCAGGACCACTATGGAGACTGCATACAAGGTTTGATCATATTCGTTACCGACTCGTAGCGCAGCGGAAGTAGAGTCGATGACGATCGGCGGTGCAGATCCCCGCAGCTAGGATTTACAACCTCCCAACCGCGAGGATGTACTCCCTCATCTGCCCCTCGGACAGCCCTCCGGGAGGCGGTCGAACAGTCCCACGGACGGTGTCGCGGACAGCCCTTCGGGAGGACCTTCAAAACTCGGACGGTCACTCGGACAGCCCTTCGGGAGGACTCACAGAACTCGGACCGTCACTTGGACAGCCCTTCGGGAGGCACTCTCAAACAGCCCCTCGGGCACTAAGATCGAAACTACGACCTCTCTACAGAGTTGCACACATACGGTGTCACCTATCCGGCAGGGCTTCGCCGTCCAGAACTAGTTCCCACCGGAACCCAGACAGCCTTTCGGCACTACGAAACTATTTCGTGGGAGGGAGAGAGAATGCCAGATCATGCATGGCTTGTGTGAGAGAGTTGGAGTGGAGTTGGAGAGCACCTCTCCTCCTCCTTATATAGTGGTGGAAGGGGTGGAGGGGGCTGAAATTTCAGCCCACTAAACATGGGGAAAGCATGTTCCCACAAAACAAGGAGAACATGTTCCCACCAAACAAGGGAAAAACATGTTCCCTTGTCCATGGTGTTCCCCCATGGGGCCCCACCTTCCTCCCAACACTCTCCACCATTTGTGGGGGCTGCCCCCCACCATGGGGCCCCCCCAACATCTTTGTCCAGCCACAAGGGGCTGCCCCCTCAAGGGGAGCGCCCCCAAAACAGCCCCCACGTATCGTGGGATCTTGTCCCCTCACGCTGGGACAAGATGTTTTCCGCGACTATTACTTCTGAAAAATTCCGGAAGGTCCCAGAACATTTCCGACACCCTCTAAAATTATCTGGACATGCTCTGGAACATTTCCAGTATGGTGGTTTAATTTAAAACCATCTTTGTTTACCCGGTAAACAACTCCGGCAGCTCCGAAACATTTTTTCGATTTTTTCTCCAGAAAAATTCCAGAAATTACCAGACCAATCTGGCAACCTCCAAAACATTCCCGGTGCTTGCCGAAACCTTTTTGGATCAATGGTTTTATCCGAAACAACTTTTCGGTTTTACCAAAACTTTTTCGGTGTTCTCTCCGGAACTTTTCCGTTGTCTCCGAAACTTTTCCAGTGACTTTCTCTCAGAATCCCTGTCTAGAATTCAGCGGATAGATGACCCTTAAGTGTGTGACCCTATAGGTTCGGTGAAGTATAGACATGACCGGAACACCTTCCGATCAATGATCAGCATCGGAGCCGTGGACACCCATATTGATCCCTATACCCACACGAATAAAAATTCGAGTGAACCTCCAGTTGCCGTGTGCTATTCCTGTTGCTTCATGATATGTTACAAATACCCGAGGTGAGACATGTTGGCATTCCCGTGGATCAACAACTTGTCCACTATGCTAGTTACCTCGTTACCAGTATTGTTCTCTTTTCTCGTTCCCGTGTTCCGGCATCCCCGTGATCAAATCACAAAGTGTCTGGCCAGACGATGATGGATACCATAACACCGAGAGGGCCCAGAGATATCTCTCCACCGTCGGAGGAGCAAATCCCAATCTTGAGCTATCAAGTTACTTGACACACTTTTCCATGAACCCGTAAGCCGCCGTAATAGCCACCCATTTACGGATGACGTTTAACAAACCCCAAAGTTCATGAAGCAAGCATGAAGAAACTCGATACTCTCATGGTCTAAGGAATCATGCAAACGTTAACCATCTCTGTGTTATTAACCATTTAACTTGTGACGAATGTAACTCATAGCATAACATCAATTCGGGTCGATTCAACACAAATGTTCTTCTAACACTGTGCCCTCAAAATTGCTGGCATAGACATGCCCATGATCAGGAAAACAGAACCATCATGCAATACTTGAGCTAGTCTTAGAGGCCAGACTAGGAATACATATTACCGTTTATTATTCCACACGTGCATATGAGTCTTCCTCCGAGCCTCGTTTTATTTGCAGACTCGAGAACCATAGCAGTTATAGCATGGAACATAAACCTAATTATGAACAGGGAGATAATCAATAACATTTATTATTGCCTATAGGGCATATCTCCTACAGACTCCCACTTGCACTAGAGTCAATAATCTAGTTAATGCTAATGCACTTTACACCTGTGGCACACCGGTGTAAATATGCTTCGCTTGTGGTATAGCCTGAATGTTCAACGGATCTGACGACTTCAGCTCCGTGTGTATCTTTGCATATCCTCGCGTTTTCATGCTTTCACAAAAGTCATATTTTGTGTGGACTTGGCTTGGTATGTATGCGAATCACAGGTCGAACCTGGATTCCTCAGACTGAGTTATGGAGCAACTACTTGCAGTAGTGTCCCATTGACAAAAGCCATCTTGGAACCATACTAAGTTCATGAATGAACTATATGATTCAACATCTTCTTTGTCGCTTTAAAAGCGGCAACATACTTTGCCTCTGTTATAGAATTCGCCACAGTAACTTGTTTGAACATTTTCCAACTAACTGTGCCACCACATTGTGTGTTACACAAAACCCTCAATTTAAATCGAAAAACGCTTGGAGCATTGATGAAGACTGCTTCGATGTAACCTTTTACAACGAACTCTTCATGATCTCTGCTTGCGAGAAAACTTGTCATCAGTGCTACTATAGTACTCAATGACCCTTTTTCACTGTTGTCCCTTGATCAATACTTTTGATCACTTTGGTATCTATACTCGCAACAGCTTTGGGAGTATTGGACATATCTGGTTGTTATACATACCATGGAATACATGATTAATCCAAACACAAGAGTGTGTGGAATCTCCATCATGTATTTTGCTCATCAGTGTTTTTGGGACACCGAGTCTTGCAAAAACTCTTTCCATGTGACTTCGGCAAGAATCACTCCTTGGCATTTTAAATGCTAAAAAGTTTTAGCATCTTGTCAATATGTATTTATTGCTTAGCCCCATTAGGTAAATCTATCTTCATAGATCATCATGCCTAATATTAAGGCTATTTAGCCCAAGCACTTCATCGAAAAACTATTTTCAAATGAAGTCCTAATTCGTGTCAAGAATTTTATTTCCAATTAACAATGTGTCAAGCACACATGGTTTTTAGAAATGTTATTAGGCTCCCACTTACTTTCTTGAATTACAAGCATCTTTGTTATCCATTGATGAAGTCAAAACTCCTTTGACCATTTCATCAAAACACGAAGATTCCAACTCCACTTTGCTCTCTTCTGTCCATCACTGGAACTCTGAAGTTTGCACCCTTTCTAGCATCCTCTGGATTGACAAAATACCTTGGACTGTAACACATGCAGGTCCTTGGTTTCATTTCCATCAGATGGAAATCCTTTTGTCATCCATTGTTTTATATCTCATGATATGAAATATGTATTAATTGCTAGTTCAACCCGAACCGACTTTAAGCATCGCTACGATGAAGCAACCTCATCGTAGTCAACTCCTTGAACTTGTATATTGCAACAAGTCGAGCTTTATGGATAAAACATTTTTATTCATATCAGTTATAGTTCCATAAATATTCGTCAGACTCTAAGTCTTCCGAAAGGTGTATCAAGGTTTTAATCTTGAATCACTTATATGGAAACTATCTCGGATTGTATTGGCATTTAGCCAATTCCGGAGTCAGGGCCCATCAACGCTTCCTTGTGTATCGTAGGTATACTGTTGTCTAATAACAATATCTCGTTTGCGCACCTGAGAGGTTTGCACGAGCCTTGCCTACGTGGTTCAGCTGCAAGTTCGACCGAAGTCCATACATTTTATTGTAGAGACTTCCGCATCAGTCGCAGTAGGAAACTCCGGAATTACTTCCAAGGTCTCTTTCCTTTGACCTGATGACGAAGATACTGTTTATCTCGTCGAGTTGCACTATTCTCCCACTCACCTTTTTGAAAGAACCATTTTCTTCAAAAAGCATACCGTTCTTTGTGGCAAACCTATTTGCCTCGGTATAGTGAGGGAGGAATACCCAATTACTTGGGATAACCTACAAAGTAGCACTTGTCTGATTTGGAATAGGTTTGTAACCTTTTACACAAGCCCCATATTCCAAATGTTAAGAAAAGATATAACATGGTTGGGCGTACCATACCATGGCGTCATTTCAACAGACCTGATGGAGCTCTTTTCAGTGTAAAAGCCGCAGTCTCTAAAGCATCACTTTAAAAGGGATAATGGCAAATTTATTTATGTCATCTTTGATCTTACCATGTCATAAATGGTTCGATTACATCTTCACGGACTTTCCACTCACAGTGGTGTTCCGGGAGGTGTAAGTTATGAAACTCTTTTCACAACTCATCAGACATTCGCTAAACTTGCAACTCAAATATTTCTTTCTGCAATCAAATTGTAGAAACATAATTTTCTTGTTACAATAACTTCTACTTCATATTTGAAAACCTTTCGAATGATTTCAAAAGATCCAGACTTACGTCTCATCAAGTAAATATCCATATATCTACTTGAGTCATTTCTGAAGATAGATAAATCCACTACTTGCAACAACATTTATCGGACTACATACATCAAAATGTATGATCACCAATAAGTTCTTTGCTCGTTCCTTATTGCCTGTGAACGGTATTTCAGTCACTTCACTTTTCGGATGAAAGTTGCAAGTGTCAGATGATTCAAAATCAAACGACTTCAAAATCCATCATAATGGAATTTTCCATGCGGGTTTCTCCAATGTGACCAAATGCAGTGCCACACTTGTGTGGTATTCTTTTAGTCTTACGATATTTAGCGTCAGTGTTATGGATGTATCATATTACCATCAATATTCATAACATACGTCCAATCTCGGATGGAAGCATGGCCCTTCATGTTATTCATAATACTGAACAACAATTGTTGTTTTTATGAACAACTCTTTTGCAACAAACATTGTGCAATGGGCTAGAGTGTATGAAACTCTAAAATGAATTATGAAAGTAAACCCAGAGGTAATGTATTAATATCAATATTCATAACATACGTCTCATTCATAATGAAAGTATGGCCCTTATGTTATTCATAACACCGAACATCAAAAGTTCTCTTATGAACAACCTTCTTGCAAGATACCTTATGCAAAGGGCTAGAGTGTGAAACTCTAAAATGAATTATGAAAGTAAATACATAGGTAATACACCGATGGAAGATATAGTAACTATTACTATGTTTCCAGCGTGTATCAAAACCTCATTGCTGGCTAGTCTTTCAGGCCATAGTAGTTCTTACATCGAGTTGCAACAGAATGCTATCGAGCGGGTATCTTTGTGATTTAACTCACAATACCCAAGAATCAGTGATTAACAAGTTAATCATAATTCCCAAGGACTATATCTTTGACCAGCCTTCTATACATCAAAAACTTGTATGACATTCATACATGAGCTGGATATTCCAGTCTTCTTTCCTTTCTGCCTTTATACTTCTAACAGTTTAACTTTTAGTATTTCTCCTACTCTCAGAAGAAGCACCCAACTTAAGAGTGGCGTTAGCCCCGGACTTCCTAGGCGTGAAAGTTTCACTAACACCCTTCGGACACTTCTATTCTCTTTAAGTTGTTGTTTTATTCACCTTTCATCATATGACAGGCGTTCTACTGGATCCCTCTCTTATCAGTCTAATGCATAGTAAACTCCTTTACTAATAGTTTGCAAACAAACATTGCTTTGGATATCTCATATCTTTTAGCCTTTGTCTGTCTCTGAAAATGATTTTCAGATTCCATGAATATCACATAACTATCCAAACTTTCGAAGTTCGGGTCTGATGGAAGCAAACATATTGCACTTGACTGAAAACGGAATTCTAGCTTTTGGATCGAAGGACGAGAGTCACATGATCCATAGCATAAGCGAGAGAATACCGAAAGTATGCGATAGGACAAAGTCCTTCTCGGCACTCTGGAGGACAATCCTCACATTACGTTACCAACCGTAAAGATTTAACCAGATATTTAACAGCTATTCAATTTTAATAGGGAAGGTGGAAATGCGAGCCATTATTCTACAACTATTATGCAAATCACACTTAGACAGTGTTCAAAATTAATTGCACTGAGAATTAAACAAGTTAATTCAACAGTGCGCTCCCACTCAAATCAATATCTCTCATAATTGATTGTGAGTGATTCAAGATCCGAGTTTTGATTGTTCGCCACGATGGTAGCATCACAGATGACGAAAATCTCAATCGGTAGGCAAACTTGCCAATCACATCTCTATGTGACTCTTGTTCATCTTTCGATGCGTGTGTTCCGAGCTCATGACTTTCATGCCTGAACGTCAAGACAACCAAGTGATCTCGCTGCGAGGTCTCAACTCACCCGCCTCACACATCCCTAATCGTTCGTACCCATGGTAGCATGTGATACCCCGAAAAGTTAGGTGCCGTGACGGTGCTACACTTGGGAGAACACTAACTACTTGATATTTTTGTGAGAGATCACCCTAATAAAAAGCGACTACCGCGCAATCAAAAAGGGTGCATCATAAGGGATAAACATCTCAGGCAATTCATAATAGCATGATATGGTATAGCCCTTTCTGACGGAGAAGTCTTGTATTTCTTCGTCTTCGGCATTCGCGTCGGTGTTCACCTTCGCGAAGATTTCCACCACCTTGTCGATGCACCAGATAATATTGCTATCTCTATAGCTAATAAAATAATGCATTACTTAAGGTTGACACGCAGGTCAATAAAGTGCAATCATATGGCTCCAGCCATCATGCCAAATCATGACACGCAGGTCATGTTAATCAATTTACATCATATAGACATCTCATACATAATCAAATTATTATGAGCACTGCTATACCACATCATATGCACATGCAAACCCTCCTGCAAAACCAAGTTAGACGTCTCTAATCGGTTCATGCAAAAACTTGTTTTACGTGGCTTCTAAGGTTTTGAAACAAACCGAAGCTACCAACGTCCATCATCAAGTATGATAATCCAAGTCGCTAGATTAACAATGCGGGGTGTATGAAGCACGAGATAATAAAATCTCGAACCCCATACTAAACTTCGTCATACGCATGACCCCCGTGCAGATCATATCTGCATTGCCCTTTCGTCTGCGAAATTTCATCTTTCTTTTTAACTACGGTGGAATTCAATGAACTGTTAGCACTTCGTTGATCAATCAGGATCGCGGATTGCCAGAACCTTGAAACTCCACCATACTGTTATCAAGATCAGAAATATGCAAATTCCAGGGAAGCAACAAGAACATCGGGTAACAGATTTCATCTGCTACCCGCACAAATAATTTTCAGTAATAGAACTCATCTACTACCTAATTATATTGTGCAACACCCATACATCACTATGTATTCTAGATCGCAACCTGCATCTACGCATAGCACGGCTCATGATGCCACTGTTGGGTAACGCAGCAGAAAACAAAAAATTTCCGACCTACGCACCAGCCCAGGACCACTATGGAGACAGCATACAAGGTTTGATCATATTCGTTACCGACTCGTAGCGCAGCGGAAGTAGAGTCGATGACGATCGGCGGTGCAGATCCCCGCAGCTAGGATTTACAACCTCCTAACCGCGAGGATGTACTCCCTCATCTGCCCCTCGGGACAGCCCTCCGGGAGGCGGTCGAACAGTCCCCCGGACGGTGTCGCGGACAGCCCTTCGGGAGGACCTTCAAAACTCGGACGGTCACTCGGACAGCCCTTCGGGAGGACTCACAGAACTCGGACCGTCACTTGGACAGCCCTTCGGGAGGCACTCTCAAACAGCCCCTCGGGCACTAAGATCGAAACTACGACCTCTCTACAGAGTTGCACACATACGGTGTCACCTATCCGGCAGGGCTTCGCCGTCCAGAACTAGTTCCCACCGGAACCCAGACAGCCTTTCGGCACTACGAAACTATTTCGTGGGAGGGAGAGAGAATGCCAGATCATGCATGGCTTGTGTGAGAGAGTTGGAGTGGAGTTGGAGAGCACCTCTCCTCCTCCTTATATAGTGGTGGAAGGGGTGGAGGGGGCTGAAATTTCAGCCCACTAAACATGGGGAAAACATGTTCCCACAAAACAAGGAGAACATGTTCCCACCAAACAAGGGAAAAACATGTTCCCTTGTCCATGGTGTTCCCCCATGGGGCCCCACCTTCCTCCCAACACTCTCCACCATTTGTGGGGGCTGCCCCCCACCATGGCCCCCCCCCCAACATCTTTGTCCAGCCACAAGGGGCTGCCCCCTCAAGGGGAGCGCCCCCAAAACAGCCCCCACGTATCGTGGATCTTGTCCCCTCACGCTGGGACAAGATGTTTTCCGCGACTATTACTTCTGAAAAATTCCGGAAGGTCCCAGAACATTTCCGACACCCTCTAAAATTATTTGGACATGCTCTGGAACATTTCCAGTATGGTGGTTTAATTTAAAACCATCTTTGTTTACCCGGTAAACAACTCCGGCAGCTCCGAAACATTTTTTCGATTTTTTCTCCAGAAAAATTCCAGAAATTACCAGACCAATCTGGCAACCTCCAAAACATTCCCGGTGCTTGCCGAAACCTTTTTGGATCAATGGTTTTATCCGAAACAACTTTTCGGTTTTACCGAAACTTTTTCGGTGTTCTCTCCGGAACTTTTCCGTTGTCTCCGAAACTTTTCCAGTGACTTTCTCTCAGAATCCCTGTCTAGAATTCAGCAGATAGATGACCCTTAAGTGTGTGACCCTATAGGTTCGGTGAAGTATAGACATGACCGGAACACCTTCCGATCAATGATCAGCATCGGAGCCGTGGACACCCATATTGATCCCTATACCCACACGAATAAAAATTCGAGTGAACCTCCAGTTGCCGTGTGCTATTCCTGTTGCTTCATGATATGTTACAAATACCCGAGGTGAGACATGTTGGCATTCCCGTGGATCAACAACTTGTCCACTATGCTAGTTACCTCGTTACCGGTATTGTTCTCTTTTCTCGTTCCCGTGTTCCGGCATCCCCGTGATCAAATCACAAAGTGTCTGGCCAGACGATGATGGATACCATAACACCGAGAGGGCCCAGAGATATCTCTCCACCGTCGGAGGAGCAAATCCCAATCTTGAGCTATCAAGTTACTTGACACACTTTTCCATGAACCCGTAAGCCGCCGTAATAGCCACCCATTTACGGATGACGTTTAACAAACCCCAAAGTTCATGAAGCAAGCATGAAGAAACTCGATACTCTCATGGTCTAAGGAATCATGCAAACGTTAACCATCTCTGTGTTATTAACCATTTAACTTGTGACGAATGTAACTCATAGCATAACATCAATTCGGGTCGATTCAACACAAATGTTCTTCTAACACTGTGCCCTCAAAATTGCTGGCATAGACATGCCCATGATCAGGAAAACAGAACCATCATGCAATACTTGAGCTAGTCTTAGAGGCCAGACTAGGAATACATATTACCGTTTATTATTCCACACGTGCATATGAGTCTTCCTCCGAGCCTCGTTTTATTTGCAGACTTGAGAACCATAGCAGTTATAGCATGGAACATAAACCTAATTATGAACAGGGAGATAATCAATAACATTTATTATTGCCTCTAGGGCATATTTCCTACAGACTTTGTCCCTGGTGATTCTTCATAGCAGTGCACCATTGGGACGCCCAGGGATGGATCCCAAATAGGAAAGCGCGCTCATCGAGTTCATCCGTGAGAATCGGGACATCTTTGCATGGAAACCTTCTGACATGCCGGGTGTACCGAGAGAATTCGCTAAGCACCACCTTAATGTGGATCCTAAGATGAAACCTATCCGACAGTTCCTCCATTGTTTTAATGAGGAGAGGCGTAAGGCTATTGGAGATGAAGTAGCCCGGCTTTTGGCTGCCGGGTTTATCATTGAAGTTTTTCACCCTTAGTGGTTGGCTAATCCGGTGCTTGTGCTCAAGAAAAATGGCACTTGGCGTATGTGTGTTGATTACACAGATCTTAACAAGGCTTGTCCAGCTGATTTGTTTGCTCTGCCCCGTATTAACCAGATCATTGACACCACGACGGGTTGTGAAAGTTTATGTTTCCTGGATGCTTATTAGGGTTATCATTAGATCAAGATGGCAGTTGAGGATCAGGAGAAAACAGCCTTCATTACGCCCTTTGGAGCTTTCTGTCATGTATCTATGCCTTTTGGGCTTAAGAGTGCTCAGGCGACTTATCAGCACTGTGTTTAGAATTGCTTCCATGGGCAGATTGGATGCAATGTTCATGCTTATGTTGACGACATTGTGGTTAAGTCAAGGAAGAAGGAAACCTTGCTTGATGATTTGACGGAAACCTTTGATAATCTCCGGGTGTACAAGATGATGCTTAATCCGGCCAAATGCGTTTTTGGTGTACCTGCAGGAAAATTGCTAGGTTTTCTGGTTTCGGAAAGGGGCATCGAAGCTAACTTGGAAAAGATTGAGGCTATCACCTCTCTGTCTAAGCCGGCCTGTATCAATGACGTTCAGCGCCCGGCGGGTCGTATTGCAGCCCTGAGCCGGTTTATAAGCTGCCTGGGTGAGAAGGCGATTTCCTTGTACCAGATGATGAAGAAGACTGATCATTTTCTCTGGAGTGATGCTGCTAATGAGGCTTTTGAGGCACTCAAGAAGCAGTTGGCTGAGCCGCCTATCTTGGCTGCTCCGATCGACAAAGAGCCTCTGCTCCTGTACATGACGGCTAATAACAAGGCCGCAAGCGTGGCGGTTGTCGTGGAGCGCAAGGAGGCATGGAAAGAATACCCGGTCCAGTGGCCGGTTTATCATGTTAGTGACACTACTAGGAAAACGACTATAGCTAATATGAACATTAATGGCGCACCATGTATGTGATGCGCCACTGCTATATAGCAGTGGCGCACCAGATACAGGTACACCATTATTGGCCACATTACTAATGGCGCACCTGGTGTGTGGTGCGCCATTACTAGTTTTGAAAAAAAATATATAAAAAAACATGTTAGTAGTGGCGCACCAGGGGATAGTGCGCCACTACTAACATGTTTTTTTTTTCAAAACTAGTAATGGCGCACCACACACCAGGTGCGCCATTAGTAACCCTGGTTACTAATGGCGCATTCTTAGGTGGTGCGCCATTACTTCTGAGGTGGCCAAAAAATTCACCAAATGCACCCCCCCCCCGTGGACCGCCTTTTCAGTTTAAAAAAAATAAAAAAAATGATAGAAATGTCAAAAAAATAAAAGAAAATAAGATTCCCATGTGATATGTGGTCTAGTTGTTAGCAAAATTTACAAACATGAATTTTCGATTTTTTTGCAAAATCTCTCGAGAATTTGTAAAATGGGCATAACTTTTGCATACGAACTCCGATGAAAAATCATCCCGGGCGTCCGCTTGGGTCGGCGCGGACAGAAAAGTCGGCCCAACGCGCCGACCCAAACGGACGCGCGTCCGCTTTTCGTCCGCCTGCTGACCCATTCCCGGTCCATTTTTGAGCCGGATTTGCGTCGGCGCGGACACGAGACGGACGCGCGCGCGCCCGCCTACTCCTCCCGCCTGGCCTGCTGGTCGGTGGCACATTGGCCATCCTCTCCCAATCCAACATCAAACCCTCGCCCGCCTCCTTCGTCGCCGACGCCGTCGCCCATTTTTTCCGGTGACTCTGCCAGCTGCCGGCGCCGCAACATTCCCTCTGCAACGCCGCCACCTCCCACGTCGCCCGCCACTGCTGTCTTGCCGCCGGGAAACCGAAAGCTTCCCACCCCCGCTCCCCCGACACAGCCGCGACCGCGACCAAGAAGCCGTCTCGCCGCCCCGGCCAGATCCTCATCGGCACGCTCGTCGGACGCCGGCAGGGCAGCTAGCTGGTCCGTGTGCGCCGCGACTCCCTTCGCCGGCAGTCTCCTTCGTCGACGCCCGCAAGCTGTTCGACAGTTTGCCAAGGTACAAAATGGACTCCGCCGACAAGTTCTTTTTTTACAATTTTCTTTGTGACTCCGACGATTCGTCGTCCGATGACGAGGAGGAGATATTGGCTGCCGTGTTGGTCCGTATAGCGAGTCTACATGCCTAGACTCCCTGTATAAGTTCTGCAAGGCTGTTATTACTGTGTTTGGACCTGAGTACTTGAGAGAGCCGACTCCTGAAGATACAGCCCGTTTGTTGGCGATGAATGCCAGCAGGGGCTTCCCAGGGATGCTTGGCAGCATAGACTGCATGCACTGGGAGTGGAAGAACTGTCCTTTTGCTTGGCAAGGGCAGTATAAGGGCCATGTCAGGGCTTGCACTGTCATACTTGAGGCCGTGGCGTCTCAAGATCTCTGGATCTGGCATTCTTTCTTTGGCATGGCCGGATCACACAATGATATCAACGTGCTTCAGCGCTCGCCGGTGTTTGCTAGACTTGCCGAAGGCAACAGCCCACCGGTGAACTTTACTATCAACGGCCACAATTACGACAAAGGATACTACCTGGGTGACGGTATCCTGCTAATACTTAGAGCACGCAGAAACTGTGGGAGGTGATGACTGCTTGTGTGATCATGCACAATATGATCGTAGAAAATGAGCGCCCGGAACGTCTGTACGATCAAGGGTTTCAGTTTCAGGGTGAGAATGTTGTGCGTGAGCATGGAGGAGCGGCAACGTTTGAACAGTTCACCCAATTTCATCATGACATGCGTGATTGAAAAACTCACATGCAACTGCAAAATGATTTGGTTGAGCATATGTGGGCTCATGTTGGCAATCAATAGATGTATCTTTTTTATTCGGCTTGCAAAACTATGTGAGACATTTTTATTTTTATTCGGCTTGTAAAACTATGCTATTTTATTTGGTTGAAACTATGCTATTTATTTGGTTGTGGATTATATGTTTGCTTGTGAAATAATGCAAAATTTGGGTGTGAAATAATGCAAAATTTATGCTATATGATAAAAAAGAGCGGCCA
Organism: Thinopyrum elongatum; assembly: GCA_011799875.1. Classification (NCBI taxonomy): domain Eukaryota; kingdom Viridiplantae; phylum Streptophyta; class Magnoliopsida; order Poales; family Poaceae; genus Thinopyrum; species Thinopyrum elongatum. The sequence continues at coordinate 43,542,438 of CM022298.1, read as the reverse complement.
GCCGGCCACGCCGGCACATATAGATCGACGCGTTGGACGCACTACCGACCCAAATCTCAAACCAAGCGGACGCCGGACGGACGCCTGACCCAAACGGACAAAAAGCGGATAAAAGCGCCGCCCGTTTGGATCGGCGCGTTGGAGTTGCTCTAACTGAACCTGTTGCTAGTTGTTGGTAGCTCTGGCAAGAACAAGTGCGCAACAAGGCTTATGATGGCAGTCTTTTTGTGGAATTGCTCCTCAACTTGCTACATGTGCAAAGGCAGCTCATATTTTAGCAGAAATGACTCCATGTGTCAGGTCAGGTCATCCACTCTGGGAGAGCGCGCGAGTAAATAGATTGGGCCAGCCCATTTAGCGATAGCATGTACCACAATGTTTCTATTTTTTTCTCTCTAACTTTCCAGCTCATTTTTTTCTGCTATTTTCTTTACTGCCTTTTCTTGTTCTTCTTCTTTCTTTCTTCAATCATTTATTTTTCCAAAAAATGTTCTCAAAATTTTAAAAATATTCATGTTTTCAAAAAATGTTCCCAAAGTTTTGTAAAAAGATTCCTGTCTATGAAAAATCTTCATAAATTTTAGAAAAATGTTCAAATAAACTAGAAAAATCATGTTTTTCAAAGAAATGTTCAGGATTTTTTTAAAGAAATTTCACATTTTGCAATAGAAAGGTTCAAACACATCTTAAAAAATGTTCTCAAATTTTGCAAAATGGTTTAGAAAAAATCTTACAGTTTTAATGAATGTTCATTTAAAATAAAGAACTCAAACTTTAAAAAAAAAAGTTCACTTCCATAAATAATTTTTCATATTTTCTGAAAAAAATACGATTGAAGGAACCAGGTGAAAACAAAAAATCATTAAAAAACCGACCAATGAAAAATCTTTACAAATTTTATTCCCGTCTATGAAAAATCTTTACAAATTTTATTAAATGTTCAGAAAAATTCGAAAATCATGTTTTTCAAGAAATATTCGGAATTATTTAAAAATGATCACAAGTTTTTTTTTAAGAAATTTCATGTTTTCCAAAATAAATGTTCAAACACATCTTAAAAATGTTCTCAAATTTTACAAAAATGGTTTAGAAAAGTTCTCAAAATTTTAATAAATGTTCACTTCAAAAAAAAAAGAACTCAAATTTTAAAAAAGTTCACCCCCCATAAAGAAGTTTTCATATTTCTGGAAAAAACATGATTGAAAAACCATGTGAAAACAGGAAATCGTTAGAAAACTGACCAAGAAAAAATTAGGCGTTGACTAACTCGAGTGAGTGCTACAGTACTCTGAGCACTTGGTAAGGCTCGAGTTCCAACTTGCCAACTTTATCGATGATGTTAGACCATGTGACAGATTCAGATGTGTCAATAATTGGTGAGCTCTCTATTATGGATGTTGAAAAAGAAAAGTGTGTTCTTTATTATTTGATCTACTTGCATATCAAACATGTATTGATCTTACCAATGCCGATCGAGAATGTTGAAAGAATATTTTCGGCGTTGAGTCTAGTGAAGTTGAAGTTGAGAAATAGTATGGGTGATGATCTCTTGAACCATTGCCCTGTGAGATTTATGGAGCGAGATTTATTCTTTACAGTAAATGAGAAGACATAGTTGGACCTTTTTATGGCAATGCGAAAGCGCATAGTCACATAGTGTTGTCATTTCTACATGGCGTTGGGGGTCAAGTAGGAGAGTATTAGGGAGATACACCGGTCATAACCGGTGGCAGCAGTGGGTAATTATTATTAGAGGCGCTCAACGCGGTTGTTGCCCAACACCGGGGGATTTTAAACAATTAGATTTCGTGGTTAGACGGCTTAGATGGTGATTTAGATCTGCCTTTTGGTGCTTTCTTATGGGTGGTAGATTTGCACAAATGGAGTTGGTTCTATAGGATTGGGCGACTGACCCAATGGCTTTTGCTAGTCCTTCAATAAATGAACAAAAAGCGTAGTTCATTGTTAACATAGAACTCAATGTTATTAGCCATACAATTTATTTTCCAGCTTTCCTGCCCGGCAATTTGAATTTGAATTTTTCAAATATGAAATATATTTCCTAAATGATAACCCTTTTTTTATTGCAAACACCTAAACTATAATATTATGAGACTTGCTTTTGTTTTTAATAAAGACACCCAAAGTGCATCTTAACTCTAATTAACATCGAGCAAAAGAAAGACTAGTACAATGGATAGACAACTGGATGTAGAATGACAGTAAAAAGTAAAATTACATTAAAAAACATACTAGTCTTCTTCTTTCTTTGACTGAACGTCGTCCGTCGGAGATTGAAAATTTCACTGAACCAACAACAAAGAAAAGTGACACCTACGAACGCCCTCGTCGTACCAGGCTTTGAAGACCAGACCGGAATAGCGACTCGCCCCTCGAGGTGAGATCTAAAAATCGTTGAAGCAGCATCGGTTGGAGCATCACCCCACGCGAAACGGGCTTGCAATCTTTCACCACCAGCACAGAGGTTTGGAGATAAGGGGCCAAGCCACAAATGAACACAAACGAAGATGTAGTAATCACCACACCAGAAGCCAGTCAAAAGCTCTGCTTTTACCAAATACTCCCTCCGTCTCAAAATAAGTGTCTCAATTTTGTACTAATTCTAGTATAAATTTGTACTAAGTTTAAGACACTTATTTTGGGACGGAGAAAGTATGACCCTCTATTTTTGTTTGTGGGTCTGCCACTGCAAACGTCTCGGCCGGTTCAGTACTAGCCGCCAGCGCGCATTCACCAACCCTGGAATTTTCTACGGTCATGGACAGCTAGCTGCACACACAAGCCCAACTCGACCACTTCCACACGCAGCCTGCCGCTGCTTCCCTCTCCTCGCGACAATTGTCTTGACCGATCCCGATCCCAACAACCCCACGCCACGACAGCCTCCATTATTCCCACCCCCGCTCGCTCGCCGCCGCGCTTGAACCTCTCCCCGCACATGCCCATGCTGCCACGGCCAGCTCCTTATGCACAGCCGTAGCCGCCATAGCGCACCCACCATCTACCTTCCCGGTCTGCTTACCTCGCTGCTACATCGCATGCGTGCTTCGTCGTCGATGAAGTCGGCGACCTCCCTCCTCCTCGGCGCCGCGCTCGCCACGGCCTTCTTCCTGCTCTACACGTCCGTGGGCCGCGACCTCGGCGCGAGGACGCCACCGGCGCCACGGTGGGCGCCGGAGAAGGGGGCAGGCGGCGCTGATCGGCCCAACCAAGAAGTTGCGGTGAAAGAGGAGGAGGAGGTGAGTAAGGCCGTGGTTGCCAGCAGCGACGGCGGCGGCAGAGATGGCTTGTCATCGGAGCAGAAAAAGCAGCAGCGGCAGCAGCAGCAGATCGTGATGCCTGTGAACAAGCAACAGGTTCGTCTTTGCTTTAGCTATATTACACAATTTTATTAAAATGTTAATTAGGAAACACAAACTTTTTTATCTCTGGTATACATTCTGTATAGCTTGTTTTGTGCTTGATCAGAGTGAAAGTTGACTAATCACTTGTCATTCCGTGATTTGTGCTAAGAAAAACTTAATTAACACACCCATTTGGCCATTTCTTAGTTAGATAACCCACACCTAGCATTAGGAGAGTATCTTACCAAACACATGGCTCTGGCTGCGTCTAGACAGGGAATGCAACTTTTTCACGTCAAGACAAGTGAATTATTTTCGCTTTACTTATCTCCGGTTCTCCTAATTGCCACTTGCCGATGTTGACGGTCTGGCTAGTGCCACTAGCATGTGTTACCCAGAAGAATCAACCCTTTCGGTTTTCCCACTTGTATACATAAAATGGAGCATTCTTAATCCCACTTGTGGATCTAGAACTGATACCACACCGCACCCTTATTTTTTCTTACGATTTTTCTGATTTATACTAAAAAAAGAGAGAGACATATAAAGCATTATGGGTGTCCCGGTTTTTCAATGTGAAACACTTTGTTGATTGGGTGGAGATGGCTTGGACGGTCTGAGGTGTGACAATGTTGCACTTCAGAAATCGCTAAACCAAATATGAAAGGCTATTAATCGCGTCGGAGCATCATAAGGTGGTCACGACAGTCTAGTCCCTGCTAGCAATCGCACATGCCCGAGTAGGGCAACACAAGCCTGGTTTATATAAGGCACATGGGTCCATGTGGAGGTGACATCTCACCTTTTGACTTGGTTTCCGTAACAACTTGAACTACTTTGGCAATTGTGTCATGCTCGGATGGAATTTGGAGACTTGGTTGGGACCGTTGGAGACCTAACTCATTGTTGAATGCAGAAGTTACCATCGTTTGAACTCAATACTATGATAGTAGTCTAAATTAGAATACAGTACATAGAAGACTTCATCTCTATCTCTTACCTTCAAAGCGACGTGAGAGAACTTCTTGTACAACATCGACATATGTCTCATTGCTTAGCCATCATGTCTTGCTCAAATGTAGCCGAAGTAGTGTAGGTGTGGTTGTATCCACGGTAGCAATGTCCTCGTAAGAGTATTTGTTGAAAATACAAAGAAAAGTATTCCTAAAACTAAAATCATTTTTAATACAAAAGTAGTTTGCACCTCCTTCACCATTGTTTAAGAGTTATTATTGTTCTACCGGTGACAAAATTCTTGCTTTGACAAGAATGTGAAGCACCATGTGAAAGGTACCCAAGAAACATGATGCCAACAAAAACAGACAGATCAAACAATCATAATACTTCACATGACCAACTAGCATGTTGTATCATTTTAAACAAAGACGCTATGAATACCTGTTTTAGTTAATTAGTCAAACTAGATAATCCCCTTTGTGTGTTGTTGCGGAGTTAAATGAATAATGTTGATGCTACATCGAATGCATGGGAATGAGTTTCGGAATTTTTAGAGCAGCTCTTATAGTTGAGCACAAATTAATGCATCGACGTGTGTGCACTATGATTTCATCTTAGCAAATGCATCTGTCATTATTAATAAAAGGTATATTTAAAAATAAGAATAGAAAATAGTATCTTTGTTGTGCGGAGCTGAAATATCTGTGTAGAATAAAATTTGTTCATGTATGCGTGTAATTGGGTTTATATATGTATAAGATATATTGATAGTTCACCACAAATAGCAATTTGTTTCTTGGTTAAAACTATAGGAGAGATTATTATGCTTGAAGTTGAGCTGATGATGATTTAACTTTCAACATGTATCAACTCTAAATGATTTCACTGAAACAGCAGGACAAGCCCCAAGATCTCGCCGACCTGCTCCGACGAGCCGCGAACGCAGACCGTACCGTGCTGATGACGGCGCTGAACGAGGCATGGGCGGCACCGGGGTCGTTCCTGGACCTGTTCCTGGAGAGCTTCAAGCACGGCGAGAACACCGCGTACCTGGTGAAGCACCTGCTCATAGTGGCCATGGACAAGAAAGCATTCGACCGGTGCAACGCCGTGCACCCCTTCTGCTACTGGTTCAAGGTGGAGGGCATGAACTTCGCCGCCGAGCAGAAGTACATGAAGGGGGACTACCTGGAGATGATGTGGAAGCGGAACCGGTTCCAGCAGACCATCCTCGAGCTAGGCTACACCTTCCTCTTCACCGACGTCGACATCCTGTGGTTCAGGGACCCGTTCCCGCGCATACCCCCGACGGCGCAGGTGGTCATGTCGTCGGACTTCTTCGTGGGCGACCCGGACTCGCCGGGGAACTACCCCAACGGCGGCCTCCTCTACGTCCGGTCCTGCGCCGGCAGCATCGGGTTCTACAAGCACTGGCAGGCGTCGCGGGCGCGGTTCCCCGGGATGCACGAGCAGTACGTGTTCGACAAGATCGTCAAGGAGGGCGTGCCCGGCCATCTCGGCACCAAGGTGCAGTTCCTCGACACGGGCCGCTTCGGCGGGTTCTGTCAGCACGGCAAGGACCTGGGCAAGATCGTCACCATGCACGCCAACTGCTGCGTGGGGCTGCAGAACAAGCTGTTTGATCTGAAGAACGTGCTGGAGGACTGGAGGACATATAAGGCGCGCGTCGCCGCCGGGAACACGGAGTACTTCTCCTGGAGGGTGCCCGGGAGGTGCATACACTGATGGATTAGTTGCAAGACACAAATTGCAAATTGTGCTCTCTTGTTACTTTTTCGTGTAGGATGTGAAGTTTCAAACTTTTTTTGAAGTTGGAGAGAAGCTGAGAGCATGTCAAGCCTTTTTTCGAGGTTATTTTTACGGTACATCGTACTACGACTGAATTTAATGTGTATAGTATTAGGTTGATCTAACGATTAATATCATTGAGCTTTAGTTTTGACCCGAGGACATATTAGTAATTTTGAGTAATCCTTTCATGTTGTTGATCCCAATGAATCTAATTAATTCAAATGCAAACCAACCTGTGGTTGAATGGTTAGGGGGACAGTGGAGGTGCGCATAGGGGTAGGGTGTGCATGTGTGCGTTCATAGGGGTGAGTGTATACTCGTGTATGAGCGACTTTGATTGTACCGTGTTAAAAGATAATCTAATTAATTCAAATAATTGCAATCCCAGATGCATACCTTATCATATGTGTCGCGTGCCGACCCCAAGTCATTCGCCATCCCGACATCATGCACTGGATCAATTTCTCCGGAGTCCCCACTGCCTGCCAGCCTCGACCAAGCAACCGCTTGCCTCTGGCCAGCTTCCTTGTTACAAGGAGCACCGGTATGATGGCAAGGCGCCCCGCTGCCCTAGTTGAAGATTTGAGCAATTTTTCATTAAGTTAAATCCAGAAAAATGGTAGATAAAACATGATAATCATAATGGAAATGATAACCGAATCAAGTAGCAAAGTGATCTAAATAGTCTCACAATTGGGTACATATAACAGACGAATCTCATATCCACATCGATAGATAAAGGCAGTACACCAGACGCAAACCCCAATAAAAGAGATAAGAAGACACACGGTGCAGTGGAAGAAGATGCAAGTGCGTTGTTTGGCATGGCATCAAGGAGGTGGTCGATGTTGGGAAGTCCGGGAAGTCCTCGTGCTCAGCCATGATGGAGGAAGATCCAACAGTCACTCTAGAGCGCTCTCCAAAAACCTGATTACCTCTCTCCCATATAAGATAGCAAGAGAGGTGAGAGGGGAAAACTTCGGAGACATGTTGTCTCACTTCTCGGTGCACACCAAGAGGTGAGAGGGGAAAGAGGTAGACGACACCGTGTTCTGGAACTGAGGGAGTTATGTGTTCTACGTCTATGGAAGAGGAGCGACCTCTTATAGAACATTACGGATCCACTAGGGAGAGGAAGAGAAACCACCACCCACTAAGGAAAGAAAGAGAAACAGTCCGCGCGACTGTTTAGATTCGTCTCCCGCCAGAGGCAAAATTGTTTCAACTTCTTTTTCTTGCATGATAAAAATTAAGGCAGTGCAGACACGTTGCATATGTCATAGGTCCTAGCTTGGTTTGGCTTAATCATAAAACATGACGTGCCAGACGGGCAGTGAAAGAGGAGTACACGTGTATGTGCTCTCTTCTCAAGCTCTTAGTGGTGTGTGAAACAAACCACCCTATAACTTGGTCTCCCACACACTCCCCTTGGTTGGACTAAGCTTCCCACACCCCCTTGTAATGTATGAATGATCCACATGGGCCTCAAAGATTTTTCTAGAAATATTGGATAAAATAAATGGTTAAAGCCTAATAATTCCAACAATCCTCCACCAGATCCCAAAGGCACATATAATTTGTCCATGGTTCCAAAGCATTGTTCATATACCTGCATTTTCGTGGAGACTGTTATGTTGAACTTCCACCGAGAACTCCATGCGACACTCATTCACAACTTAAAGAATGGACTACACATTAAACTGCAAGTTTTGTGCAACAAGTTTCACGTAAAGCCTTGACTGATACTAGGCCGCTGAAAAAGCTTTCCCGCGGGTAGGAGCATGTACACCATACTTCACGGAACTTTTCATGAGATTACTAGAGAGCACCCGAACTCTCATAGACCACGACGATTAATAGTCTAACTTATAGGTGTGTTCTTTCAAAATGTTTTGTAGAATAACATCCTTGCCTACCACTTAGAACACATTAAGATAAATATCAACCCGCCATGCAGATTAGGAGTGAATTGCATCGTAACAGAGTGGATCTTCGTAAAAAAAATTCTCCTCTCGGTTACCCAATAGTTTGTCACGTCAATTCTAATCCACGAGATCTCCGATCACATAGAATGGGTTACCACCGTGAATAGCTTATGTAGTGGGTCTCAATACTATCTCCCTCGATGCATTGTCTACCACATTTCGTGATAAACTCTCTATGAGGGGATCTGGCAGATTCTTCGATGTGTCTATATAGTATGGTGCTATAGCTCTGGAATTTCTCATAAATCTGACAGATTTCATTTATTGTTGACTTTTTTATTATCCGTAGAGTTGTTTACCTTGATGATCACTATTTGATTATCACAGTTCATGAGGATAGCTAGTATTAGTTTTTAAACCACCGGCAAGTCCATCAAAAGCTCTCCAAGCCACTTCGTTTCAACAGTTGTTGCATCTAATGTTGCGAATTCATTGCTACCCCCGTAGGAGTTTTTAGATTCCCCGAAGAGGAAAGGTGATGTAGCATGATGATACGTCTCCAACGTATCTGTAATTTTTTTATGGGATAATTGATTTTATGCCCCTAGTTGGGTCCCACTCGGCAGGTTTACCCCTAGTTGCCGAAAACACTTGTTCTTGCCCAAACCACTTTGCTCCTCTTATGCTTTTGCCCTTTGACCGTTTGACCATCACTTTGAAAACTTCATAAAAAATTCATACTAACTCAGAAAAATTCAAATAAGATATCAAAATGTTCAAAAAAGAATCACCTATATGTGCATGTCATTTGCATTCATGAAAAAAGCATTGGCCAGTCCCCATCTCAGTTTTAGCTCATATGATCTTAGTATGAATAGTAAAATCTAAAAAAATTTAAAAAAATTCTAAAAAATTTTGGTGGCAAACTTTGACCAATGTTTTGAGTGCTTGCCAAGTTTCATAAGGGAATGACATTCGTGGAAGTCTTCAAAATTTCATTTTTTTTACCATGACTTCCACGAATGCCATTCCCTTATGAAACTTGGCAAGCACTCAAAATATTGGTCAAAGTTTGCCACCAATTTTTTTTTAGAATTTTTAGATTTTTTTTAGATTTTACTGTTCATTCTAAGATCATATGAGCTAAAACTGAGATGGGGACTGGCCAAGACTTTTTCATGAATGCAAATGACATGCACATATAGGTGATGCTTTTCTGAACATTTTGATATCTTATTTGAATTTTTCTGAGTTAGTATGAATTTTTTATGAAGTTTTCAAAGTGATGGTCAAACGGTCAAAGGGCAAAAGCATAAGAGGAGCAAAGTGGTTTGGGCAAGAACAAGTGTTTTCGGAAACTAGGGGTAAACCTGCCGAGTGGGACACAACTAAGGGCACCAAATTAATTATCCCTTTTTTTATTGTTCCACACTATTATAGTATCAATCTTGGATGTTTTATATGCTATCATATGCAATTATATATCATTTTTGCAACTAACCTATTAACCTAGTGCCCAGTGCCGGCAGTTTTTTTTTGCTTGTTTTTGGTTTTTCAGAAAATCAGTACCAAACGGAGTCCAAATGCTACGAAACTTTTTGAAGATTTTTTCTAGACCGAGAGAGACCCTAGAAGCTTCGAGGGAAGACCTACGAGCCACGAGGGAGCGGCAAGCCCTGGAGGCGCGCCCCGGAGGGGCGCCCCCAGGCTTGTGGGCCCCTCGTGGCACCTCTTGATCAAATTTCACTTCTATAAGTTCTCAAATATTCCCAATACATCAGAGAGCCACCCGAAACACTTTTTCCGCCGCCGCAAGCCTCTGTTCTTCCGCGATCCCATCTGGAGGCCTTCTCCGGTACTCTGCCAGAGGGGGAATCGATCACGGAGGGCTTCTACATCAACCTTTCTGCCCTTTCGATGATGCGTGACTAGTTTACCACAGACCTACGGGTCCATAGCTAGTAGCTAGATGGCTTCTTCTCACTCTTTGATCTTCAATACAATGTTCTCCTCGATGTTCTTGGAGATCTATTCGATGTAATTCTTTTTGCGGTGTGTTTGTTGGGATCCGATGAATTGTAGGTTTATGATCAGATTATTCATGAATATTATTTGAGTCTTCTCTGAACTCTTTTTATGCATGATTGTTATAGCTTGGTATTTCTCTCCGATCTATCCATTTGGTTTGGCCAACTTTATTAATTTATCTTGCAATGGGAGAGGTGCTTTGTGATGGGTTAGATCTTGTGGTGCTCAATCCCAGTGACAGATAGGGACATGAGATGTATTTGTATCGTTGCCATTAAGGATAAAAAGATGGGGTTTATTCATATTGATTGGGTTTATTTTATCTACATCATGTCATCTTGCTTAAAGTGTTACTCTGTTTTTATTGACTTAGTATCCTAGATGCATGTTGGATAGCGGTTGATGGGTGGATTAGTAGTAGTAGATGCAGGCAGGAGTCGGTCTACTTGTCTCGGACGTGATGCCTATGTACATGATCATTGCCTTGAACATCGTCATAACTATGCACTTTTCTATCAATTGTCCAACAGTAATTTGTTTACCCACCGTATGCTTTGTTCAAGAGAGAAGTCTCTAGTGAAAACTATGGCTCCGGGTCTACTTTTATCATATATAAAATTAAAAAAAATACCTTGCTGCAATTTATTTACCGTTATTTTATTTTGTGTTTTATTTTATCTAACTACCACTACGAGATTTGATCCTTGCAAATAACCGCCGTGGGGATTGACAACCCCCTTGATTGCGTTGGGTGCAAGTATTTGCTTTTGTGTGTGTAGATGCTGCTAAAGATGTTCTACGTGGTTCTCCTACTGGATTGATAACCTTGGTTCTTGACTAAGGGAAATACTTATCTGTAAGTGCATCTAGTGCCACCCCTAGTTGGTTTTGGAGTATTGACGACAAACTTGGTTGAGGGATTAATGTGTTTGTGAGATTCACAGGAGAACACAGGTAGAAGTCCCTATTGATTCGGTTCAATCATCGAAGATGACCCCTAAAAATGTATGAAGACATTGAAGACAATGGTGGTTCGCGAAGACATTCGTGTCGAAGATAATGACACGTGAAAACATTCGTTTGAAGACAATGGAGTGCGAAGACATTGTTTCTTTCGTAGTTTCATTTCTTCTTTCTTGAGTCATAGGAACCACCAAACTGTTAAGTGGGGTCCAGGTGAACTAAGTCAGAAAAACTGACGTGATGCTCAACCCAAATCCTATGTCTTTGAGTGAAGACAATGAGAGAAATCTTATCCTGTGTTGGATGAGTCAGCTTTGCTTGTAGCCCAAGTAAAGCTGTCACGTGTGTTTGAAATCCGACCGTTGGACACGTGTCGGTTCCTTAATGACCCAGGGTCATTTCAGACATATCATGTCGGGTTGCCCCTGGCTATAAATAGCCACCCCCTCCCACCATTATTTGGTGGCTGCTCCAAGTTAAGAGTACGGATTTTGTCGTTTGAGAGCAACCCACCTCCGAAGCCTTTGAGAGAGAATCCATGCGAGGACAAACCCAAACACCCAGAGCCCAAAGAGTGTTTGGCATCACTGAAGTCTTTCTGTTTTGAGTGATCCGAAGACGTATTACACTTGAAGACTGTGATCTTCCAGTCGGTTAGGCGTCCCGTTCTGAGCATCCAAGAGTCATTGTGGATTGCCGGTGAACGAAGTCAGTGAAGGTTTGGAAGTCTACCTTGAAGACTTACCTAAGTGATTGGGCAACGACTAAGTGACCTTAGCTCAAGGGGAATAAGGTGAAGACGTGGTCTTCTGAGTTCAATCTCAGCCTCCCTAACCAGATGTATAGTTGTCACAGCAACTAGAACTGGTCTACCAAATCTTTGTCTTCTTCAAGCAACTGGTTCTATCACTTCACCCCTTACTTTTTGTTTAGATTCGTGAAGTCATTGCTTGCCTGCTCTAGTTGAATACATTGTGTGAAGACACTCACTCTGATTGCATATTTGGCTTCATACTTTCTTCCTATTATAATATGTTCTACCTAGCTGCTACTTGTCTTCGTACATTCTCTGTATAGTACCTTGCCTTTTGTTTGGCTAGTGTAGTTTATCTTCCGCTGTGTTTTGTTTAGGCTTTGTTTCAACTGTCTGACTTCGAAGACATTGCCTGTTTCGAAGTCTTTCATAAAAATCGCCAATTCACCCCCCTCTAGTCGATAACTAGCACTTTCAATTGGTATCAGAGAAAGGTGCTCCCTTGTTCTGTGTGATTCGGTTTTACCACCTGGAGTTTTAGCTATGTTAACTTCAGGATAATCAAGGTCTCCGCTGCGTTCCCCGTCTTTGATGGCACTGATTACCCCTACTGGAAGAATAAGATGCGCATGCATCTTGAAGCCATTGACAATGACCTCTGGTATGTCGTCAATAGTGGTGTTCCCAAAGTCGGTGTAGGTGTCACCACTGCTAATGTGAAGAGGTTCGCGCACCTGGACTCGACCGCCAAGAACATCATCTGTGGTCATCTGACCAAAGGGCAGTATGGCCTTGTGAGTGCTCTGGAATCTGCGAAGCTAGTCTGGGATTGGCTGTCCAAGGTCAACGGAGGCGTCTCATCATAGAGAGACTCAAGAATCAATGTTCTTCGCAATCTCTTCAACCGCTTCAAGAGGATTGACAATGAGAATTTCCAGCTCACCTTCGACCGTCTTACTGATATCACAAATGAGCTTTGTGCACTTGGTGTCATTGAGATCACTAAGCATGAAGTTGTGAAGAAGCTATTGAGATTGCTTGACAGCTCATTTGACACCCTATCACTGATGATCCAAGAACATCCTGACTTCAAGGATCTTGACCCGTCTGACATACTTGAGAGGCTCAATACATATGAGTTCCAGCTATCTGAGAAGATAGATATCTATGATCCTAACTATGGGAGATCCCGTGCCTTGAAGGCAAAAGCTGTATCTTCATCTGAAGACTCTGACTGCAGTTCTGGTGATCCTGAAGACATTGGCAAGGAGCTAGCAATGCTTGTGAGGAAGTTCCAAAAGTTCTCCAAGAAAAACCGCTTTGGAAAGCAGATCCAACTCGAAGAATGCTGAGGCTTCCTCTCGTGACTACAAAAAGAGAACCTGCCACAAATGCAAGAAACCAGGTCACTACATATCAGAATGTCCTCGATGGGAAAAGGAAGCCAAGAAAAAGAAAAAGAGCAATGAATATGACTCTAACGGAAAGAAGTAGAAGAACTCCTCAAAGTCTTCTTCAAAGTCTTCATCTCATAAGAAGAGCTCATCTGGCAAAGCACGTGCATTTATTGGCAAGGAAATGGATTCAGAGGAGGAGTCAGCTTCAGAGGAGGCTGAGGTGGAGTCAGAGGAGGAGTCCGATTCAGGCGTCCCAAGCCTGGCTCTAGCTTCGGCATTCATCGCCAAGTCCATCTTCAACACTGAAGACAATGGTCACGTCGCCGATGCTGAACCCTATGAGGATGACGACTCTGCTCCTACCTACTACTTCATGGCAAGAGGCGCAAAGGTAAACTCGCGCGATGCCTACTTTCAGACCTCTAGTGAAGATGACTCTGAATGTGAATCCAAACCTAGCTATAAGACACTTGCTAAAATTGCAATTGAACAACAAACTACTATGGAAAAGATTCAAAAACTGTTAGACAAAAGCAATGATTTGTTGGACGAGGAAATGAATCGAACTCAGTCCTTAATCAGGACATAAAAAATCTTTGTGTTAAGTATGAGGAACTTGAAAGTCTTCATGAAAGCCTCTCAGCCGATCATGAGAAGCTTTCCTATGATTATCTTCAGAGGAAGCAAGATCTAGAGAAACTGAGAGCGTCTCATGAAGATCTTTGAACTGAAAACGATTCACTTCTTGCTCAACAGATCAGTACCGCTCAGGAAGAATTTGTTCCACCTTGCTAAAAATGCCTTGAGCGTGATAATGCTATGTCTACTGCTGAGTGTTCAACTGCTTCAGATAGTGCAATATCTTCAACTGCTGGTGTGGCCACTAACCCCTCATCTGAGGATACCACTACTATTGCTGACGAGAATGCTAGGTTGAAGACATTGCTTGAAACAGGCATGTACAAAAGTCTGAAAGGGCATTAGACTCTCTGTGATGTCCTCAAGAAGCAGATCATGAACCAAAACCCTAGGAAAGAGGGTGTTGGTTTTGAGAGAAACATGAATGCTGATGGCTCATATTGGACACCTGAGCAGTACCCCAAAACCACATGGGTTGCTGCTAAGGAACCTCCAGTGGATCCATCCACATTATCTGGCTATAACTGTGCTAACCCCATCATCATTGATGAGTCATTTGACTCCAATTATAAACTATTCAAGAATCATAGTGGTAAAGTGTTTGCCAGGTTTATTGGTACTAAATGCAGGAATGGCTTTCCTATGAAGAAGATATGGGTTCCCAAAAGTCTTCTTGAAAAGCTTCATGTGAATGTCATCATGACACCACCAGTGAAGAAGACTAACCCTAGACCAAAGGCTTCAAATGGTCCAAAGTCTTCTTATAGATAGAGGAACTCATATGCTCACCCTAATGCCAATGTTTTGCAGGCAAACTATCATCAGACTCGAGCATATTTCTTCGAACCACTATGTTCACAAATCGAAGAATTTTTCTGCTTATTCATATGAGTACTATATACCCCCTGTGAAGCTATTTGCTAGGGCTTCAAAGCCAAAATTCTCAGATGCTGCACTTAGAATCATTGCTTCTAAGCCAACCCTCCAGATGTGGGTGGTTAAGAAGAATTAACTTCTCTTACAGGGTCAGGTCTCCAGCAGATAAACATTGACTTCTGAAGACAATGTTGGGGACCTGAAAAATCTTGTTGGCCGCAAGATCAACTGTCAAAATGGTCTTACCATTTATTTCACCCATGGTTTTCTTGATGATCGTCCTACCATATCCTCCACTAATCTTACCTATGATGAACGTCTCTATTGATAGATGTTTGTTCTTCACAACACTCTTGGTGAAGACTACCCTACTAACTGCTCTATAGGGTACAACTCCGAAAGCCACTGAATGGATCATTGATAGTGGCTGCACTAACGACATGATTGGTGATCGAAGTCTTCTAATGGACTCTACTCTATGACCATCTACCAAAAGCCATATCACATTTGCTGACACTAGTAAAAGCAAGGTATTGGGTCTAGGTAGGGTTGCTAAGGTGAAGATAATACTGAGCTGAATAGTAATGAGGGGAATGCAAAATCTAGCAAAGGTAAGAAGGGTCAAGGAAGAATAGCAGTGACTTATAAAAGGAAAGCACCGAATAAAAGGAAGGAGATTCGTCTTGATTTTTTGCATATTTCCTTTTCCTCTTCCCATTCGAACTTTTGCGGGTTTCCCTGTAATAGGAGTGCTTTCTTTTAAAGAAGCATCTGGTTCCATCTTTCTTTCGTTAGTTAAGCCACTTTTTTCTAAGAAGGATTTTTGTAATTCTGGATTAATAGTACTTAGAATGGCTTTTTCATATTGAGAAATTCTGTCTAGTGGCATTTGATCACAGAATGAACGAAGAATCATTGGAATTTCCCATCTTTTTCAGCTCTGCTCCTGAAAAGAGAAAGGAAAGGAGACTGATCTTGACGTCGGCGTTGGTTTTTCCAACGAAAAAACAAGAACATTCTTTCCGTCAAATCTTGTCATTCAGCTTCCTCTCTCCTCTCTCATCTTGTCTCTCCGTAGACACATCCAATGTCTTCCATGAGGGTGCCTAAAACTCCAGTTTTTCTAGGCAGAGGTAGGTATATATATATTTAACACATTTTAGTTTGTAGGAAGATTCCGCACTCTGAATTTTTTTCTATTTGGAGCTTCTTCCAAAGAGGTTGGGATTCTAGTTTCAATTGGATGTGTCCCGGTAAGATCGTTAACGACTGATATACTGCCTGAGACAGGGCATGCTCTCCCATCTCAAAGGATCAACACGTGGATAAAGTGATGCTTGTTGAATCCGTTGGATACAACCTAATGTCTGTCTCAATGCTTTGTGATCTTGATATGATTGTGATATTTGGAAAATATCGATGTCTTGTGCTAATGGCTTCTGACAAATCTCAAGTCTTCGAAGGTTATCAAAGAGGTGATCTGTATATGGTAGATTTCTCCGCAGGACCACATCTTGTCGTATGTCTTCTAGCAAAAGCTTCAAAGTGTTGGCTTTGGCATCGAAGGCTAGGTCATGCGGGCATGAGGAACTTGCACACTCTTGTGAAGAAGAAGCACATCTTTTGGGATCGAGGGCGTCAAGTTCAAGAAGGATCATTTGTGTGGTGCTTGCGAGGCCGGGAAGATGACTAGGGCCAAGCATCCCTTGAAGACAATCATGACGACCACACATCCTTTCGAGCTGCTTCACATGGACTTATTTGGCCCTACTCACTACTCTACCCTTACTACCACTGCACATCTTTATGGCTTCGTGATTGTTGATGATTACTCTAGATACACTTGGGTGCACATAATTCTCTGTAAGACTGAAGTGCAGGATGTCTTCGGGTGATTCGCCAATCATGCCATGACTAATTATGGCATCAAGATCAAGCACATCAGGAGTGACAACGGCACCGAGTTCAAGAACACTAGCAGCGACACTTATCTTGATACGCTTGGCATCACACTTGAGCTATCTACTCCGTATACCCCTCAACAGAATGGTGTCGTCGAGCGCAAGAACATGACTCTCATTGAGATGGCACGTACAATGCTTGATGAATATAAGACTCCACGAAAGTTCTGGCCTGAAGCCATTGATACTGCATGCCACATCATCAACAGAGTTTATCTTCATAAGTTCTTCAAGAAAACATCCTATGAACTACTCACTGTGGTTGAAACTGTAGATGTGCAGTTTGATGAGACTAACGGCTCGCAAAGAGAGCACCTGCCAAATGTGCTAGATGAAGCTTCCCCTAGTGAATCTATCAAGCTAATGGGTACTGGAAAAATCATACCCATCGAGGAACACAAAGAAGAAGAAGTTGTGATTCCTGCTCCTACTCAGCGTGAAGACAATTCTCAGCCTGAAGACAATGATCAGCAATAGCAAAGTCTTTGCCCTATTCATCCTCGTGTGGCAAATGAAGTTCAGATTGAGAAGATTATTGATAGTATCAATGCACCTGGTCCACTCACTCGATCAAGAGCTACGCAACTAGCTAACTTTTGTGGGCATTTTGCATTCGTCTCTATATCCGAACCCAAAAAGGTTGATGAAGCCTTCACGGAACCAGAATGGATTCAAGCTATACAAGAAGAGCTTCAGCTATTTGAGCTCAATAATGTCTGGGAGCTTGTCAAACGTCCTGATCCGCGCAAGCACAATAACATTGGCACCAAATGGATCTACCGCAACAAACAAGATGAACATGGACAAGTTGTCAGAAACAAAGCTCGAATCGTTGCTCAAGGATACACACAAGTAGAGGGAATTGACTTCTATGGCTAGGATTGAAGACATCCGTATATTGCTAGCCTATGCAAATCACAATAATATCCTCTTGTACCAGATGGAAGTGAAGAGTGCATTTCTGAATGGCAAAATTGAGGAAGAAGTCTATGTTGCTCAATGATACGTCTCCATCATATCTATAATTTTTTATTGTTCCATGCCAATATTATACAACTTTCACAAACTTTTGGCAACAATTTATATGATTTATTTGACTAACATATTGGTCCAGTGCCCAGTGCCAGTTCATGTTTGTTGCATGTTTTTTGTTTCACAGAATATCCATATCAAATGAAGTCCAAATGCGATAAAACTTTACGGAGATTTATTTTGGAATATATGTGAATTTTTGGAAGAATAATCAATGCAAGATGGTGCTCGAGGGGCCCACTACCTATCAGGGCGCGCCAGGGGTGCCCGACATGCCCAGGTGCGTAGTGGGCACCTCGTAAGGTGGTTTTTGTCCTTCTTTCGCCGCAAGAAAGATAATTTATGGATAAAATCATGTTAAAATTTTAGCTCGATCGGAGTTACGGATATCCGGGAATTTAAGAAACGGTGAAGGTCCAGAAAATAGGAATGTGAAACAGAAGAGAACAGAGAGAGATCCAATCTCGGAGGGGCTCCTGCCCCTCCGGGAGCCATGGAGGCCAAGGTCTAGAGGGGAAAACCTCCTCCCATCTAGGGGGGAGGCCAAGCAATAATAATAAGAAGGAGGGGGGCTCTCTCCCCCTCTCTCCCGGTGGCGCCAGAGCGCCGCCAGGGCAATCATCGTGATGACGATCTATACCAACAACTTCGCCGCCGTCAACACCAACTCTCTTCCCCTCCATGCAGCGGTGTAACACCTCTTCTCCCCGCTGTAATCTCTACTTAAACATGGTGCTCAATGCTATATATTATTTTCCAATGATGTATGGCTATCCTATGATGTTTGAGTAGATTAGTTTTGTCCTATGGGTTGATTCATGATCGTGATTGGTTTGAGTTGTATGTTTTATTTTGGTGCTGTCCTGTGGTGCCCTCCGTGTCACACAAGCATGTGGAATCCTGATGTCGCTTGAACTACGTCGGTATTTACCCAAAGAGGAAGGATGATGCAGCACAGCTACGGTAGGTATTTCCCTCAGTTATGAAACCAAGGTATCAATACAGTAGGAGAACCAAGCAACACTATGTAAAAGGTACCTGCACACAAATAACAAATACTTGCAGCCTGACGCTTATGAGGGGTTGTCAATCCCTCTACGGGTAACGTTGCCAGAAATTGTCAAGTTGACGATAAAAAATGTGATAGATTGGATAAATAGATCTCAAAGCAAATATGATGGAGAATAGACCCGGGGGCCGTAGATTTCACTAGTGGTTTCTCTCAAGAAAAATAGAATACGGTGGGTAAACAAATTACTGTTGGGTAATTGATAGTAGTTCGAATAATTATGATGATATCCAAGGCAATGATCATTATATAGGCATCACGTCCAAGATTAGTAGACCGACTCCTGCCTGCATCTACTACTATTACTCCACACATCGGCCGCTATCAAGCATGCATCTAGTGTATTAAGTTCATGGAGAAATGGAGTAATGCAATAAGAACGATGACATGATGTAGACGAGATCTATTCATGTAGGAATAGACCCCATCTTGTTATCCTTAATAACAACGATACATGCGTGTCTTGTTGCCCCTTCTGTCACTGGGAAAGAACACCGCACGATCGAACCCATCACATAGCACCTCTTCCCATGGCAAGAAAAATCGATCTAGTTGGCCTAACTAAACCAAAGATTCAAAGAAGAAAAACGAGGCTATAAGTAATCATGCATATAAGAGATCAAAGAAAACTCAAATAATATTCATGGATATAGATCTGATCATAAAGTCAAAGTTCATCGGATCCCAACAAACACACCGCAAAAAGAGTTACATCAAATAGATCTCCATGAGACCATTGTATTGAGAATCAAAAAGAGAGAGGAAGCCATCTAGCTACTGCCTACAGTCCTGTAGGTCTATGATGAACTACTCACGCATCATCGGAGAGGCACGAATGCGGATGATGAACCCCTCCGTGATGGTGTCTAGATTGGATCTCGTGGTTCTGGAACATTCGGCAGCTGGAATTGTGTTTCGTCGACTCCCCTAGGGTTTTTGGAATATTGGGGTATTTATAGGGCGAAGAGGAGGTGCGGGAGGCCACCGAGGTAGGCATGCTTGGGCCCCCAGGCGCGCCTTGGTGGGTTGTTTTGTAACACCCCCAGTGGTAAGCCACAGTAATTCCATTTTGATAATGCCAAGTCAGCATGATTAACAGTGCATGATCATCATTTGCATCATAAATGCCTTTCAACTCCTAACTCGAAATTCAAATTAAAATTAAAGTGGGAAAATAAAAGTTGTTCAAATCAGAAACTAAATTGTTCATTAGATAGCAAGTAAATCAGAGACAATTCTAAAATTGAAACCAACATCATTGGAATTGGGTAAGTGACTCAAACATCCTCCAACAGTGACTAAAGACAATATTTATTAACCTATTAATAAATATGAAATAAATATGAAATGATGTTTTACCCAAACTAATTTTAGGTGTTAGGAGATAAAGCACTGGTATTTATGAACTAGGTCTCATATTTTACAAAATTCATTTGGTGGCCTAACTTTTTGCAAAACAGAAAATATAAGAAAAGAAAATAAGAAAAAGGTGAAAGAAAAAAAAAAAAAGGAAAAGCCCCCCCGGACCAACTGGGCCGTGGCCCAGCTGGACCGCCAGGCCGGCCCACCCCGCCACCACATAACCCCCCCACCCCCCACCGAACCCTATCCACTTCCCCTCTCCCCCCCCTCGCGCCCCCCCGCCGGCGCCCCGCACCGCCGTCGCCTCCCGTCGCGCCCCGTCGACGGCGACGCGAGCCTCATCGCCGGGCCTCTCCACCCCGTCCCCGCAGGCCACCTCTGCCCCCCCTGTGAGCTTCCCCCCCCCGGTCGCCGGTCACCGCGCACCTCGCGCGCGCACACCCACGGCCACCCGCGCCCGCCAGCCACCGCCCCTGCCCGCTCGCGCGCTCCCCGCGCCAGCCTCTGCCATGGCCCGCGCCACTGCCGCCCAGCCGCTCGCCTTCGTCGCCGCGCGTGCCCCGTGGCCGCTGTGCCCCGAGCCGCAGCCAAACGTCGCCGCCGCCCCAACCGTCGCTCGTGCGCTGCCCCTGTCCACCGTCGCCCGGGCCGCGTCCGCCGCCACCCGGATCCGCTTCCCCAGCCATGACCTCGCCGCGGCCGGGCACAGCTCCGGCCGGCCGGCCTCGCCCCGCCCCGGGCAGGCTATGGCCTCGGGCACGGGCGCCCGCACCCGCTCGCCCAACGCCTGTTAGGCCTTATGGGCCACTGCCACAGGGGCCCCACGCCCCAGTAAAATATATAAAAAAATAAAAATAAAAATATAATTAATAAAATTAATTAGTTAATTAGATAATTAATTAAGTTAATTAATCCTGTTTAGGTTAATCTAATTTAGTTAATTAGTTTAATTAACAGTAATTAGTTAATTAGTCATTAATTAACCTAACAGAGAATGACAGGTGGGGCCCACATGTCAGGACGCCTGCTGATGTCGTGCTGACGTCATGATGACGTCAGCATAACACTGTTTCGGATAATGTTGCATTTAATTAATTAAATAAATTCCAAAAAATAATTAAAACTTTAGAAAATCATATCTTTTAATCTGTAACCCGGATCGAAATACTTTCTACATGAAACTTGCTCAGAACGACGAGACGAATCCGAATACGCGGTCCGTTCGTCCGCCGCACGTCTCTAACTATCCGAACATGCAACCGTTCCCTCCGGTCATCTGTGTGACAAATGCCCGGAACCGGGAAAACATTCCCGGATGGATTCCTCCTTCCTCGGTGACGTGCAACCATACGTTAGGACACACCCGGCACTGCATATTGTCATGTCGTACTTTGTGTTGCTCTTGTTTGCTTTATATTTATACTGTTTCCCCCCCTCTACTCTCTCGTTAGACACCGACGTCGTCCCCGAGGCCGACGCAGCTCCGGAGACCGAAGTCACCATTGACAACCTTGCCCTTGCCGCCAAGCAACCAGGCAAGCCCCTTCTTTGATCATCCCGATATCGCCTATTCTAATTTCTCATGCTTGCATTAGAATTGCTGCTGCTGCTGATACTGCTTTACCTATTCTGGTGCATAGCCTGTTTATTGTAACCTGTTGTTGATAATTACCTGCATATCCTAAACTGATTAGTATAGGCTGGGTAGAGACCTATCAGTGACCCCACTTATCCCGACTGCCCCGCTGGATTATCCGAAGACCCGATCAACGGGATTGAAGACCAGACCCCGGCACCGCACTTCACCCCCCTTTAGTTGTAACGACACTGCAGCGTTAATATCGAGTGCCGAGGGTGAAACCTCTTGTAGCACTTCTGATGTTAACTCTGTAGAGTAGCTACTCGGTCGTGGTCATCGAGGGTGATTCCTCCTTCACCGCTTCCGATAACGACGCCGTTGTACAACACCTCAAGTGTGAACCCAGCGAGGGTGATTCCTCCGAGTTCACCTTGACAGATACATCGAGTAGGAATCCAACGAGGGTGATACCTCGGATTCCCCGGATGTTATGGACACACGGATAACTTTACACTATTACTTGGAAGGCGGGTCGACCCTGAGGGGTACCTGTAACACCCCCGGTGATTAGCAACAGTAATCACTTTTGATAATGACATGTTAGCATGATCAACAGTGCATAATCATCATTAGCATCATAGTGCATTTCAACTCCTAAGTCAAATTCAAAATTTAAATGAAAGTGGAATATAAAAGTTGTCCAACATAGGAGCTAAAATGTCAGATAAATAACAAATATTCCAGAGGCTATTCTAAAATTGAAACCAACATCATTGGAATTGGATAAGTGACTCGAACAACCTCAAACAGTGGATAAAGATAATATTTAATAACCATTTATTAAATCTGAAATAAATATGGAATTAGGTTTTGTCCAAACTAATTTTAGGTGTTAGGGAATAATGCACTGGTATTTATGAACTAGGTCTCATGTTTTACAAAAACCATTTTGAGGCCTGACTATTTACTAAACTGAGAAAGGAGAATAAAGAAAAAGATAAAAGAAAAATGAAACAGAAAAGAAGAAGAAGGACCCCCCCCTCTCCGGCCCAACTGGGCCGAAGCCCAGCCGGCCGGCCCACTTGTGCCCCCCCTGGCCTATATGGCCCCAGCCGGCCAAACCCTAATACCCACCCCCACTCCCCTCGCTCCTCTCCTCCCCCCTCGTCTGGATCGGGATCTCCCGATCCCGTCCGCCCCGTCGCCTACGCCGTCGCCGACGCCGCCCCGTCGCCGCCTCCCCCTCGTCAGCCCCCACCTCCCGATCCAGATCGGGATCGCGGGTAACGGCCCCGTCGCCGACGCCGCTCGCCGTCGCCGTTGGACCCGCCGCCCCTGCCCGGAGCCCGCGCCTCCCCTCCCGCCTGCCCTGCCCTCGTCTCGCGTCGCCGCGTCCCCGTCGACCGCCCCCCGACCCCCCTCTCCTCCCCGTCCCTACGAGCACGGTGAGGCCTCGGCCTCTTTCCCCCTCTCTGCTCCCCACCTCGCCGCGCGCACCGCGCCCCCGTGCCGCCGCTCACCGCCGCTGCGCATGCTCACCGTCGCCGCGCCCCGGCTGCGCCCGACGCGCTGTCGCGCTCCCCGCTCTCGCCCCACTCCAGCCTCCGCTGCCGCCCCTCTTCCTCCTCGTCGCCTCGCTCCTTCTTCCCTTCCACCCGCACTCGCGCTCTCCCCCCCCACTCCTCGCTCTGCTCTCTCCTCGACCTCTGCCTTTCCCCTCCTCACCACCGCCCGGTCCAGCCCCTCCCCCTCCGCCTGTCCACCCCCTCGCATCCCTACTAGCGCCCACGCTCGGGCTGCGCCCATGCCCGCCCCGTGTGGCCGTATGGGCCACTGCCGGTGGGCCCCGACCCCCCCCGGCCCGCTGCAGTGGGGCCCCGCCCCCGAAAACTTTAAAAAAAAGGGATTAGATTAAATAAAATAAAATAAAATAAAATACTTAGTTAAATTTGTTAATTAATTCTGATTAGGTTATCTAATTAACTAATTAGTGTTAATTATCAGTAATTAAATTAATTAAACCTAATTAAACCTAACAGCCTATGACAGGTGGGACCCACCCTGTCAGGTGGCTGCTGACGTCAGCATGATGTCATGCTGACTCATCAATCACTGTTTCGGATAATGTTGAATTAAATATTAATTAAATTTCAGAAATTAATAAAAACTTTAGAAATCATATCTTTTAAAAAACCGTAACTCCGATAAAATACTTTGTACATGAAACTTGCTCAGAACGACGATACGAACCCGGATACGCCTCTGTATTCCCGTCAGATGCCCGCAGCTATAAGAACGTTGACAATTAGACCCGATTCGATAAATGAATAGTGTCACACTTTATTAAATAAATCCGAATAAATTCCTAAATTAACTAATCATTTATTTAGGCAGTAGAACACCCCGGCATATCATTTAGGCATGTCATACATATTGTTTGCATTATTGCCGTGAATTTATTGTTTCTCTCCCCCTCCTTCTCTCTCGATAGACGCCGAGACCGACGACGCTGCACCAGGATACGACTACTCGACCGACGAGCACCCGTTGACGACCTCCCTCTCTTGCCGAGCAACCAGGCAAGCCCCCCCCTTGAGCATTCCAGATATCGCCCATTTATTCTCCTGCTTGCATTAGATTCGCTACTGTAATGTATGCTCCTATTCTGATGCATAGCCTGCTGTTGTAACCTGTTCATTGCTATCTTACCTGCCTATGATAAACTGTTTAGTATAGGTTGGTATGACCCATCTTGACCCCACCCATTACTTTGTCGCCCCTCTTGTTCATCAACACTCGATCAACGTGATCGTCGACAGAGACAGACCCTCACTTCACACCCCCCCTTAGTTGTAACGACTCTGCGTAGTAACTATCGAGTGCCGAGGGTGATACCTCGTAACGCACTCCTGAGAATACTCTGCAGCATAGCTGTACGGTCGTGGTCATCGAGGGTGATTCCTCCTTCTCCATGTCCATACAACTCTGTCGTGCAACCCCTCCGTGGTGAACCTCGAGGGTGATACCTCTTACGTTCACCCTGATATTATGACCACACGTTACTTGACCTTTTTCACAGGCGGGTCCCACCCTGGTGGGTACCCGCTGGGATCTATGATTCGGGTGTGCCGGAAGGCACTCGAGTGTGACATTGTGGCGGAGCATCAGAGACTCTGATTGCTCTCGCTTGATACTAATTGAGCCTATTGGATTTGGGGGTGATCTGAGTGGGTCGACGTGCCCTATACGCACTGCCACCACGCCTGGGATAGGTTATGGGGCCCTCTGCGATGTACGTTTCGCCGAAAGCTTATCAGACGTCACGATTCACCGTGCGGGCTGATCGTCGGGATTGGGCTGGATACTTCACTGGCGAGTTCAGTGTCGCGCCTGCACCCCCCAGCCCGCAACGCGCAGGGTGCCCGGGCGATG
This sequence comes from Thinopyrum elongatum, assembly GCA_011799875.1. NCBI lineage: Eukaryota > Viridiplantae > Streptophyta > Magnoliopsida > Poales > Poaceae > Thinopyrum > Thinopyrum elongatum. The sequence goes on along the minus strand of CM022298.1, from coordinate 43,517,287 downwards.
GCCGACCCCTGGGTGCATAGGTTAGTCCGGTGCTGACCTCTCTGCTGAGCCTAGTAGAGCGCTGCTTTCGTGTTTGATCTTCCGAGGACGGGCATTACCCAGCAGTATGTCCGGCCAGAGTTGATCGACGCGTGTTGGGTAACAGTATGGCACCCCTGCAGGGATGAATCTTCTATCGATAGCCGTCCTACGTTATAGGACGCTCAGTTTGTGTATCCCGATCTACTACTTAAACTGGATACTTGTTACTTAATTGAAGCTTCGGGATTACTTTCTCGCTGGGAGTCGAGGAAGGATCTTTGAGCTGTACTTCAACAGGTTTGTTAAATAAAATGCTATTCTACTCTCTTCTACTGCTGCAAGATGATGGCTTTGAGAAGATGTTTGAAGATGCTAGTCTTCGATAGGACTAGGCCTTTCTCTCTATTCTGGCATTTCTGCAGCCCAGTCCACATATACAGCCTTTTTCTCCATTGATAATGTTGCATATGTAGTATAGATCCTTGCTTGCTGAGTACTTCGGATGAGTACTCACGGTTGCTTTATTTTCTCTTTTCCCCCATATACCCCACCTTGATGATACACCAGACGATGGAGTCCAGGAGCCAGACGCCACCACCGGAGCCTACTACCAGGCGGGTCCAGAGGGCACGTACTACTGGATTGAGCCATCTGACCAGGAGTAGGATCGGAGGCTCCCAGGCAGGAGGCCAACGCCTTTCGATCTAGTGTCGCTGTTTGTGCTAGCCTTCTTAAGGCATAACTTGTCTAACTATGTCTGTACCCAGATATTATTTGTATGACTGACTTATGTATTCGGATCTTCGGATCCCTGGTCTGTAATATTGTGGACCTCCGTTTATTTGTGTTTAGAGTTGTGTTGTGATATCTTCCCGTGAGTCCCTGGGTTTGATCGTACACGTTTGCGTGTATGATTAGTGTACGATTGAACCGGGGGCGTCACAAGTTGGTATCAGAGCCGACTGCCTGTAGGAAGCCCCCTCCAAATTCCTTGGCCGAAGTTGAGTCTAGAACCCGAGAAACTAATTTACTAACTTGGCTGTGTGGCTTACGGGCCCACGTCGCCAACTGGGTGGTATTAGGATCTTTTATTCCTCGTCTATACTCTGGGACTCTAATATCTCTTCTACTCGGGTTAAATAAAATTTTACTAACGCCGACACTTAGGATCTCGTAAATCCCGTCTACCCGGAGAGCTGGATATCTGTGCGATTGCCCTGTCGTTGATCTGATTAGTCTGATAATCATTTTCCTTTCCATTGTTTTGTTTAACCTTTCTCTCCGAGATCGGTTATACTTCTCATTGTCATTTGACAAGTTTGAATTTCCTCTGTTTCAGATGGACCGTTTGTTTCCACCGCGTCCTACGACACAGCTTGTGCTTCGCACTTGGGCTCGTAATACCCCTGGGTTTCCAGCTGTCCTGATCGCTCTCATGACCAGACTTGGCTACCGCTGGTACCCTGAGTTCATGGTTTACGAGGATTACCGCGAGTTTAATCAGGAACAGTACTATGCTGAAGTTCGGATTTATGATCAGCAGAACAACTCAGACACCGAGCTGCACCTTTTCCATGGTATCGGCGTGACGATTGAGATGGCAGTACATGATGCCGCCTACTCTGCTGTCGCACGTCTTCGAGGACAGTTCAGTGATATCTTGGATGACTCTGTGTTCCGATACATTCCGTATGCCCCTGCTGGAGATGCTACCGGATACTACACAGCTATCTGTGCCCCGTACGAGCCTCGCCGATATGACCACCGCGTTCCGATTCAGTGCACTCAGGCTCTGGATCGCACTGTTCGGGCTCTTGCCGTCGAGTTGGTTGCCACTCGAGCACGTCTTTACGATGCTATGACGCAGTTGATGCCCGCTGTTCGTGCAGGGATACATCCGGAGCACATCCTTTACCCGCGCAGGACTCAGATGTATGCTGGTATTGACTGGCCTGCTGTTGGAGGTCACACACCTACACGTGGACCTCTTCTTACAGTTCGAGACCGGGTTCTGCATCAGAGTGCACATGGAGCACAGGATCCTTCCGCGACGAATATTCGTCGTCCGCACTCGCAGTTACCCCGTTACAGTGGTTTTCTCCAACGTTGATGTAGCCTTTGCTATGTCTCGTTGTGTACTTCCTTACCGCGTGCCTGCGCGCCGCCTAGTATGTCTAGCTTTTAATTTGCGCTGTTATGCTGTCCGCATGTACCCGACTTTGTGTATGGATCTGTATGTCTTAATCGACTACTGTTATGTATCTATTACACTGCTTAAGGTATTGTCGTGTTACATCATACTTGTCGCTAAACACTCGCAATTGCTTTTACTAAACTACCCCCTGTTGATACGTAGTAGGATGGTTAGACCAGGTGGTCGTGGTCGTGGTCGTACCCCTGAACGTCCACCACCGCCAGACTATATGGCAGCTATGATGCAACAGTTCGAGCTCAACCGCCAGTTCATGGTTGGAATCATGGCTCAGTTTCCGCATCAGAACAACCAGAACCAGAACCCAGCTTCAGTAACTTTGACAGAGTTTACGCGACTCAACCCAACGCAGTTTCGCAACTCTGACAAGCCCCTGGATGCCGATGACTGGCTCCGCGACATCACTCACGAGATGGAGTCTGCTAATGTCGCCCCCGCCAACTTTGTCACCTTCGCGGCCTTTTTCTTAAAGGGCCCCGCTGCTCAATGGTGGGACACACACAAGCGTACTCTGCCTGTTGGAACAGTCATCACTTGGTATGAGTTCCAGGCTGCTTTCCGTACACGTTACATCCCTCAAGCAATTATGGAATGCATGAAGACCCAGTTCCGCAACCTCACTCAGGGCAATAAAACCGTCGAAGCTTATCAGCGGGAATTTCTTGATCTCTCCCGCTATGCTGAAGAAGACATCGCCACAGATGCTCGCAGACAGGAGAAGTTCCGTAATGGACTACACCCTGACCTCAAGCTTGCACTAGCTGCTCAAGACATCAATGACTTCTCAACTCTAGTGAACAAGGCTATTCTCGTTGAGACCGCTCAGATGGAACACAAGGACTCGCAGAAGCGCTATCGTGATGCTGGCTCATCTTCGGGCTCAGCACCGAAGCGTAGAGTTTGGATTCCCAACAACGCGTTCCGTCCCAATGCCTCTGCGCCAAAGAACAATGCTGCACTACGTCTGCCTCCTCCACCACCGAGGCCGTCAAAGGCTCAAGCTATTCAGAACCATGCCCCTCTTCGTCCTGAAGATGGTTTGTGTTTCAAGTGCCGCAAACCAGGCCACCAGGCTAAAGACTGCCGCCAGACTCAGAATCAGTTAGATTTTCCTCGTGCTGGCCGTGGATATGGCTGTGGCAACAATCAGACCCGCAACTATAATACTGGGTCTGCTTCACGTGGTCGTGGTCAGGCTTACAACATTGACATTGAAGAAGTCCAGGATCAACCTGCTACTGTGATGGGTACCCTTCTTGTTAACTCAGTACCTGCTTCTGTATTATTTGATTCAGGAGCATCGCATTCATTCATGTCTGAAGCATTTGCATTATCTCATGACATTGCATTCGAAAAGATGAACCTGCCAATAGTTGTCCGTACCCCTGGAGGCCAATGTCAAACCACTATGATGGCACATAAAGTCCCTGTTGAAATCGAGGAATTTGAATTCCTAGCTTCCCCTATTATCCTGAAGTCTTCCACCATAGACCTCATACTCGGAATGGATTGGTTGAAAGCTCACATTGCTTCGATCAATTGTGCCACTAAAGTCGTCCAACTTCTTCACCCCACCGATGAGATAGTGAACTATACCGCCCGCATTACTCGAGACGCTGAAGCTGAGATATATGTTATGAATGCTTTGAACGCCTCACCTCTGGAAGGGATCGAGAACGTTCCTGTCGTTCGAGATTTTCCAGACGTCTTTCCAGAAGAACTTCCAGGAATACCCCCGGCTAGAGCTGTCGAGTTCGTCATCGACTTGAAGCCTGGCACCGTTCCTATTGCCAAGCGACCTACAAGATGCCTCCGCATCACCTTCTTGAGCTTAAGGAAGAAATCGACAAGTCACTTAAGAGTGGATTCATCCGCCCCAGTTCCTCTGCTTGGGGAGCACCTTCACTCTTCGTTAAGAAGAAGGATGGAACTAACCGATTGGTTCAGGATTACCGGCCCATTAACCAAGCCACAATCCAGAATAAATACCCACTGCCCCGGATCAATGATCTTTATGATCAACTCGCTGGATCATCGGTGTTCTCTAAACTCGACTTGAGGTTGGGTTATCACCAGATCCGTGTCCGTGAAGAGGACATTCCCAAGACTGCATTCGTCACTCGTTATGGCTCCTATGAATACACCGTCATGTCATTTGGCCTAACGAATGCTCCAGCTACATTCTCCCGTCTGATGAATTATATATTCATGGATTACCTCGACAATTTCGTCGTGGTATATCTAGATGATATTCTGGTCTATTCTAAGAATAAAGAGGAACATGCTGAACATCTCTGCCTTGTTCTAGAAAGGCTCCGAGAACACCAGTTGTATGCCAAGTATTCCAAATGCGAATTTTGGCTTCCTGAAGTAACTTACCTTGGGCATGTGATTTCCAAGGATGGGATTGCTGTTAACCCCGAACGAGTTCAGGCTATTCTCGACTGGGCTCCCCCAAAGAATGTTAAGCAAGTCTGAAGTTTTCTCGGACTCGCTAGTTATTGCCGTCGATTCGTTGAGAACTTTTCCAAGATTGCAAAACCATTGACAAATCTGCTTCACAAAGGTGTTAAATTTGAGTGGACAGAAAAATGTCAAGAAAGCTTTCAGACACTAAAAGATAAATTGACATCTGCCCCAGTACTAGCACCCCCGGATTCCCAAAAGGATTTCGTGATATACTGTGATGCATCTCGTCAAGGATTAGGCTGTGTCCTAATGCAAGAGCGCAAAGTGATTGCTTATGCCTCCCGACAATTGCGTCCTCATGAAGAAAATTATCCCGTGCATGATCTTGAACTTTCTGCGGTTATCTATGCCTTGAAGCTATGGCGACATTACCTTCTCGGTAACCGTTGCGAGATATACACGGATCACCAAAGCTTGAAGTATTTATATACTCAACCAGATCTGAACCTTCGTCAACAAAGATGGCTCGAAACAATTGCCGATTATGATATGAATATCTCATACACCCCCGGCAAGGCTAATGTAATGGCCGATGCTTTAAGTCGCAAGTCCTATAGCAAGAAACACAACCTCTTCTCCATGAAGAGCTTTGCAAATTGAACCTCCATATTGTTCCACAGGGTTATCTCAATACCCTGGTTGTCGAACCAGATTTAGAACACGGCATTAAGGTTATGCAAAGGTATGACACTGAAGTTGAAAAGATCAAGCGATACCTCGAGAAAGGAAAGCCGTCGGAATTCCATCTTGATGCAGATGGGATCCTATTTTTCCAACACCGTCTCTTCGTACCCAAGTTCAAGAATGAGAGGGAAAACGTTATGAAGGAAGCTCATGACACTCCCTTGTCCATTCACCCTGGTAGCACAAAGATGTACCGTGACATTTGTCAAAGATTCTGGTGGCCTAATATGAAGCGAGACATTGCTCGTTATGTTTCTGAGTGTGACGTTTGCCGCCGCGTTAAAGCCCAACATCAAAGGCCCGCAGGAACTCTGCAACCCCTGGAAATTCCTGAATGGAAATGGGACAAGGTCCAAATGGATTTCATTACTGGTTTTCCCAAATCCCAGAAGGGTCATGATGCTATTTTTGTTGTCATTGACCGATTCTCTAAGGTTGCCCACTTTCTGCCTGTTAAGGAGACAATCACTGCTAGCCAGTTAGCAGACTTGTATGTTTCCCGAATTGTGTCACTCCATGGTTTTCCGTTGGAGATCAGTTCTGATCGTGGCAGCCTCTTCACCTCCAGATTCTGGAATAGTTTCCAAGAAGCTATGGGAACTCATCTGTCTTTTAGCACCGCTTTTCACCCTCAGTCACAGGGTCAAGTTGAACGAGTTAATCAAGTGCTCGAAGATATGCTTCGAGCTTGCGTCATCTCCTTCGGTAAGAAATGGGAGGAATCTCTCCCGTATGCCGAATTCTCTTACAACAATAGCTATCAAGCTAGTCTGAAGATGGCACCGTTTGAAGTTCTATACGGTCGTAAGTGTCGAACCCCTCTGAATTGGTCAGAAACTGGGGAACGCTCACTCGTCGGACCGGACATTATTCGGCAAGCTGAAGAACAAGTCCGTATTGTTCGTGAACATTTGAAGTCTGCTCAGTCTCGTCAGAAGAGCAACTATGACCGAAAGCACCAGGAAATAGTCTATCAACCTGGCGAGCAAGCTTACCTCCGCGTCACTCCGTTGAAAGGCACTCATCGGTTCGGAATCAAAGGCAAGTTAGCCCCTCGCTACATTGGCCCGTTCCGTATTCTTTCCCGTCGAGGAGAAGTGGCATATCAGTTGCAATTGCCGCCAAACCTTTCTCAAGTACATGACGTCTTTCATGTATCCCAACTCCGCCGCTGCTTCAAGGATCCTATTCGAGCTGTGGATCATGAAGTGCTTGAATTACGGGAAGATCTGTCATATCCAGAATATCCCATCCGTATTCTTGATCAAGCTGAGCGTCGAACACGTCAAAAGTCAATCAAGTTCCTCAAGGTTCAGTGGTCAAATCATTCTGAAGATGAAGCCACTTGGGAACGCGAGGATCGTCTTCGCGAAGAATACCCCTCTTTCTTTCAGTCTTCCTCTTAATTCTCGGGACGAGAATTCTTAATAGATGAGGAGAGTTGTAACACCCCCGGTGATTAGCAACAGTAATCACTTTTGATAATGACATGTTAGCATGATCAACAGTGCATAATCATCATTAGCATCATAGTGCATTTCAACTCCTAAGTCAAATTCAAAATTTAAATGAAAGTGGAATATAAAAGTTGTCCAACATAGGACCTAAATGTCAGATAAATAACAAATATTCCAGAGGCTATTCTAAAATTGAAACCAACATCATTGGAACAGTGGATAAAGATAATATTTAATAACCATTTATTAAATCTGAAATAAATATGGAATTATGTTTTGTCCAAACTAATTTTAGGTGTTAGGGAATAATGCACTGGTATTTATGAACTAGGTCTCATGTTTTACAAAAACCATTTTGAGGCCTGACTATTTACTAAACTGAGAAAGGAGAATAAAGAAAAAGATAAAAGAAAAATGAAACAGAAAAGAAGAAGAAGGACCCCCCCCCTCTCCGGCCCAACTGGGCCGAAGCCCAGCCGGCCGGCCCACTTGTGCCCCCCCCCTGGCCTATATGGCCCCAGCCGGCCAAACCCTAATCCCCAC